>CM076403.1:18822126-19063905 GCA_038363315.1 Mugilogobius chulae | reverse complement strand
ACTGAATGCACAGCAGAGGGAGAAGAGTCATTAGAATGGACAGGTGTACCTGCTGTTGGAGAGGTAATGGTCACAGCTACTCCAGGATCAGGCCTGTCGACTACATAGACAAAGGTCTCTTCTTCCTCTGACTCACTCCGGTTCTCTGGCAACAAGGGGCTAGGCTGTTCCTGAGGGCAGAGGTTATCGGGTACAGGTTTCAGCATAGAGCGATGTACTGTTCTTACCCTCCGAGGGTCATGCACGGGCGCCACAGTATAGACTGGACCTCCTGCACTTGGTGCTTTCACAATTACATAGATCTCTGGACTCCATATGTCCTGTATCTTGGAGCGGCCCTTCTTGCTGTGATCTTGGAGGTACACCATCTGCTGCTCCTTCAAGTCTGTGGCGTTTACCCCAGCATCATGGCGCTCCTTACGTCGGGCTGCCGCTGCTTTGAGTCGCTGCTGTGCTCCATCAAACGCCACCTGGAGTCTCTTCTGATGCTCCTGGACCCAGTCTTCAATTCGACCTTCACTGGACTCCGGGACTCGGCCAAGGAGGAAGTCAACTGGCAGGTGGGGTTCCTGTCCAAACATTAGAAAGTGTGGACACTCACCAGTAGATTGATGGACTGTTGTGTTGTAGGCGAAGATGACTTGCGGTAAGTACTTGGACCAGTTCTGTTTCTTCTCAATGGGCAATGTTCTCAAGAGGTCATGCAGTGTCCTGTTAAAACGTTCACACTGACCGTTTCCTTCAGGGTGATACGGAGTGGTCCGGGTCTTTTGGGTGCCATAAATGCTGCAAAGTTGACTGATGAGGGCGCTTTCGAAGTTCCTGCCCTGGTCCGAATGCAGCCGACCTGGGACCCCGAACTTGTAGAACCACTCGTGTACCAAGACATCTGCCACCGTGGAAGCCCGTTGGTCCTTTGTTGCGACAGCCTGTGTAAATTTTGAAAACACATCGGTCATGACGAGCACATTTTCTTTCCCATCTCTTGAAGCTTCCAGCAATGTGAAGTCTATGGCTAGCACTTCATTAGGTCTGGACGCTAGCAGGTGACCCATGGCAACTCTGGTTTGGGGCATGGAGGCTTTGGCAAGGGTACAACGCTCACACCGTTGGCACCAGTCTTTGATCTCCTTGTGCATTAGTGGCCAATAGCATCTCTGCCTTACCAAGTCTGTTGTTCTTTCGAGACCCTGATGGCCATGTCCATGATGTAGTTGCTGAAGCACCTCCTCCTTCAAACAGGTAGGCAATAGCAGCTGGCGCAGATCCTCACCCCCATCCGACCTCTGGCTGCGACGATACAGCACTCCATTCAGCTCTTCGACCTGTCCCACTGACGACACAACTCCAGCACCTGAGGGGACAAGTTAGCTCTGTCTGTCCTGTCTGGGCGCTTTTGGTTGCGCCAGAACGTCATGAAAGTCCCAATTACAGGGTCAGCATGTTGGAGGGCAATTAGTTCAGCGCTGAATGTGAGGGGAAAGCAGAAACCGCAGCTTGGGTTACCTGCAACGCAGCGTTGGGTGGAGTCGGAGTCTGCAGCTTCCTTGGGATAGCAGTACCAGGCAGCGACCGTTCCAGTGACTCTGAAGCAGGGCACCTTGACAGAGCATCAGCATTAGTGTTTGTTCTACCAGATCGATAACGTAATGTGAAGTCAAATGATGCTAGCTGGGCAGCCCACCGCTGTTCTGTTGCCCCCAGTTTTGCTGTTTCCAAGTGGCTAAGGATTGTTATCTGTCCAAACAATGCATTTTTGGCCAAGCAAATAGTCACGAAATTTCTCAGTTAAAGCCCATTTTAATGCTAGAAACTCGAGCTTCATGGAGCTATAGTTTGACATGTTTCTTTCAGTGGGGCTTAGAGCACGACTGGCGTAAGCTATTGGCCTTACTTTTCCCTCTTGCTCTTGTGAAAGAACAGCTCCAAGTCCATTAAAACTAGCATCAATTTCAAGGACGAAGGGTAGTGAGAAATTTGCATAGCAAGGACGGGCTCACCATGCGCTCTGAGGTCATTGAAGCTTTGTTCACAGTCACCTGTCCAGCTGGCAGTCAGAAGTTGGTGCTTTCGTTTCCCTGAAACACGCTGCACATCCGCAATCAGGCGGTGAAGAGGGGCTGCCATCTTTGCAAAGCCACTGACGAACCGCCGGTAGTAACTGGCAAAGCCTAGAAAAGATCTCAATTCTGTTACAGTGTTTAGGCCGAGGCCAGCCAGCTACCGCGGCAACCTTGTCTGGGTCGGTGGACACTCCTTCTCCGGAGATCACGTGGCCAAGATATTTGACCTCCCTTTTGAAGAATTCACATTTTGACAGTTTCACTTTAAGGCCTTCCTTTTGCAGCCGACTCAGGACAGTACCCAGGCGCTGAAGGTGCTTATCTATTGAAGCAGAATAAACAACAACATCATCCAAATATAAAAGCAATGATTGGCAGTGCTCAGATCCAAACATTCGCTCCATTAGTCTTTGGAAAGTGCTAGGTGCATTACATAAACCAAATGGCATTCTGTTGAACTCGAATAAACCAAATGGGGTGCAAAAAGCAGTCTTGTGTTTATCTCTTTCAGCCATTGGAACTTGGTTGTAGCCGCTAGCAAGGTCTATAGTTGAGAAACCATTTGGCACCACACAGCGCATCAAGCGACTCCTCGATTCTGGGTAATGGGAAGGCATCTCGGCGCGTTTTACTGTTAAGCTGTCTATAGTCAACACAGAGGCGTATGGATCCATCTTTTTTCTTGACAATGACAATGGAGATGCATAGGGGCTGCTACTCTCCCGGATCACCTGACCATCAAGCAGCTGTCTTATATGGGCTTTGACTGCCTCATACTCAGAGGGGGGTATTCTCCTAAACCTCTGTCTGACAGGGGCCTCGTCAGTAAGGGGAATCTCATGACTAATTAAATTTGTGCAACCCAAATCAGTCTCACTTTTAGCAAAAACAGAACTATACTCTCTGAGTAAGTGTCTCACTTTGTCCTGTTCTGTGGGTGTAAGGGTAGTTAGATCTAGGGCCTCAACCGGGTCTAGCTGGCTACTTTGCTGGGAGTAGACCTGGGAAGAAATTGTTGCCCTGACTGGCTCAATAGGAGCTCCTACAACCTCAGTGATGCCCTCTGGCAGACTCACTATGTCGGCTGGACTCAATAGGCCTACTGCTGTACGTGGGTGGAGCATGGCATCTGTAGTGCTCACATTTAACACTGGTATGTAAGCAGTTCCCCTATGCACAGAAACCATAGCAGTGGATATGACTACACCTGCTGGTAAGGAGCACATACTGGTAAATGGCTCAAAAAGCCCTGACTTACTTGGACCAAACCTGCCTTGGGGACATGTAGTCGGCACTATTTTAACTGTACCTGCAGGGATGCACACTGGTCTCCGCCCTCGTATTCTCACCATGCCTGCCTTAGGGGGGTCGTCCTCTACTCCAGCTCTTTGGCAGTGTTGAAATGCATTAACCCAAGGTGAGGTAATTTCTGTTAAAAATGGAAGTTCAAACAGTGAAGCACCATGTTGTTGAAAAAGCTCATTGTAACATTCTCTGATAACATTCATGCCCAATATACCAGGGACCTTAGGCGGAGGCAGACTACTAGGGGATCTTTCACCACTAAAATACCACGGTTCTTTACCACTTTGCCAAGCACCTCTATGTCTGCTTCTAGGTAGCCAACATAAGGTATGTCGACGCCATTAGCGGCACGGAGTTCAAGCCAATGACAAGAGTTGAGCTTCTCTTTGAAGTGTCTAGCAAAAAAGCTTTCGGTAATTGTAGTCACCATCGAACCTGTGTCAAGTAAACATTTCACTTCTACCCCACCCAGACTCACTGTTACCATGGGACATGATCCTATGAGCTTTGGAACAGAATTAAATTTAGCAGGGTCGGACGAGCCAGTGTCACTCCCTTCTGCAATGTGGCTCTGCAAGACAGAAGGAGTTAGTTTTCCGCCTGCTGACTGGCTGAAACGGCCTGTCCCCTTGGAGGCAAAGGTTCCGCCCTCTGACTATTCGGTGGCTGGCGGCAATTTCGGGCGATATGACCGGGCTGCTGGCACTGTCTGCAAATGATAGGACCGCCTCTGTTATAGCTTTGAGATCTGACATTTTGGATCTGTAACATGTTTTGTGTTAACACATTTATCTGCTCTTGTTGTTTAAGTAGCAATTCTCTAATCTCACTTAGACTGTCTTGAGATCTGTTTGTTGGAGTCTCATTTACCCTTCTAGGCTGTGAATACTGTACAGCACAATATGATGGTACAGACTGACTGCGCCCCCTAGTGTCAGAAGGCTGCCCCTCTTGTTCCCACTGTATAGCTTCACGCCTCACATCAAGCAGTGTATAGTCGGGATTTAGCCGAACAAGCCGCTTAAGCTCCCTGCGCAACGATGGATCTAAAACATGCTCTACAAATTGATCTCTTAATAAAGTAGGTGCATTTCTCAGGCCACCAGGGGCACTCTTTGTGACCTTTTCCATTAAACAAAATAAAGCATGTGAATATTCCTGCAAAGTTTCACCTTCTAACTGTTTTCTTGAAAAGAAATTTTCCTGTAAAGCAACATAAGATTTTGAACACCCATACAGTTCCTGTAGAGCAGTTAAAATACTTTCAGGGTCTTCCCTCTCAGCCCTAGGTCTGTACCGGATCTCCTCCTTTGCTTCTCCCTCCAGGTGGTCATAAATAAAATAGGCCTGGTCAAGTGGTGAAAGATATCTAGCCCGCATACTAGCTCGTACCTCCTCAACCCAATCATTAATGCCAATGCCAGTGCTACCTCTGAAAATAGGACATTTACGTTCACGAGGAATATACAAAATACGTTCACCAACTGTCGGGGCATTAAGTCCATGTCGGGGATGAGTTTGAGCAGAGATACCTTCACCACTTGGAGATAAAGTCTCACAGTCCTCAGTTCTTTGCTCCTGTCGTAAAAGTTCATTGTCGGCTTGTAGCTTCTTCACCAAGTCTCTCAGCTTCTGCACTTCCTCGTCGGCCATTTCTGCAGCAGACAAGGTGAGAGGACAAAACAAGCAGTAACAGGCAAATCGTCACACGGCTCAATCAGGAGCAAACAGGTGAGGCCAGGCCACGGTCCAACGCCGGGCCCGCTACTGTTTTGTTATTAAAACACTGAGAGCCTAAAGCCTTACCACTACTGCACCAATAAATAAATAAAATTACACATTTAAAAAATCATGTCTCTGTTTACAAATCCTGAACAACAACGCCACGATTGTGACCTTAGGTACCTTTTTAAAATAGCTAAAAACCAGTAAAACTTTGCTATTTAAAATACACAGTGAAAAAGGCTTAAAAGGACACAGGTAAGTTTGTAAAATAACACAGAGACAGACTTTTTAAAATATGCAATTAAAATTTATTTGGACTAAAAAAAGGAGCAATTTAAATGTTAAAATTAAGAATATTTATTACAAGTTAAAATGGGCCATCAGATTAACATGAATAAAACCTTGCAGCCTCTGGGTGGGAAAAAATCTGAAAAAAGAGAAAAATGTTAAAAACAAACCAACAAGAGCGGCCTGAGAGGAGCTAGCCCCACCCCAAACAAAACGGAAAGTGCTACCAGACAATCACATCAAAATAACTCAAAATCCCAAAGTGCAAAATTAAACAAAATGGGCTAATCCCCTCCCAAATCCGCCCTGGGAAACTAAATTTGAAGAGAAACTAAAAACTAAAAACCCAGGGACTGCAATATTAAAAGCTACAGTGCAGAGTAGAGTTGTAAATAAGGCTTTAACAAAATAGAATTTTAATTTAAAGAATTACAAAAAAACCCTGAAGAAACATTAAACAAAACTCTAAACAAAACAAAACAGTAGCAGGCTACTCTGCAAATTAAAAGGGGACAAGTGTTAAAAGCAAATAAGTTTAAACCACAACGTAAAACAAACACTGCCCCACCTTTAAAAGCAAATTGTAAAATCCAGACGGAAAAATAGCTGCCACCGGGACTCTACTCTAAAAACAAATGTACATTTATTAAAACCCTAGTTAAAAGGTTAAAAGCATCGCTAAAATGGAGAGAGTATTTAAAAAAACGTACCTTTCCCCAGCCAGCGAAAGTCGAGACTGAGCCACGAGAGCTCAGCGCTTTTATAGCCCCGACTTCCGCCGGCTGAGGAAGTAAAACCTTACAGCTGGGAGTAGGGCGACCCCTGCTGTCCGTCACATTTTGCTTTCAACACACTCAGGATTTCACAATCTCTCCTTCCTCACAGGAGCTTCCCACTCGGCGTTCTCTTGAAAAAAAATAAATAAATATTAAACATAAAAATGAATAACATTACTTTCTGTGTGTGCTGAAATTTGAACCCAATAAAATAGTGTCTAATGTGATTTTCCCTAAACATTGTTGAAGCAAGAACAGAGGAACTAGCGTGCTCTTATGTAGACATGTGGCAGATTCAAATACAGTAGAAAACTGCCTTGTCAGTCAGCCACGCCAGTGGCTCAGAGGTTAATCTCTTGTCTCTCCACCAAGTGTGCGCTAGTTCGAAACTCACAGTGACAGTCTGAACACTGACAGAAAGGAAGAAAGAGGCGAGTGAGCTACACACCACTGCTGAAGTCACGGTGCAGTCCGACACCTGCAGCCCTGCTCCACTGACAGATCTCCGGCTACACTCCCACTGCACAGTCTATCACAGGCCCTGAGGCTGCTTTGTAACAGTCCACACAAATGACAGGCAGATACTGAAATGTCTACTTTACCCTCTGTTGCTTTGAAAGTGAGCAAAGCAAGTTCATTAGTTTACAACATTGTACAAAGCGAATAAACGTGCTGTGGCAGGAGACATACTTCCTCTTCAGCAGTCAGAGACAGACTGAGCTCAAAGTCTGTTCAAGTGTAGAGAAGGCGGAGCTTCATTTGTAGCCAATGTTTGCTTTCATCCAAAGCTGAAGCTGTTTTACCTGTTCAAAATCTAAGTCTCGTCTACTGTACACACACAGGCTCTCCTGCCTGTCCTGTCTCCTACCACTGTGGCAAAGTTTTTTTTACTTGGTGGATAAAAAGTGTGAAATACCTTTTTACTGTAAAAAAAAAAAAAAAAAAAACTATTATTCTGAAACTTTTGTGAGCTGGAGAATTTTTGTTCAGGCTTCAAATTTTGAGCACATTCAACAGGAGAGTTGTTTCCTCTTCAGCAGTCAGAGACTGAATGAGCTCAAAGTCTGTTCAAGTGTGGCGTGTGGGCGGAGCTTCACTTAAATCCTTTTCCTTGCACCAAGAGTGAGGCTGTTTTTCGATGATTGAAAAAGAAAGTACTACACAGTGTAGTCCTCTGTACAATGACATGAGCTCTCCTCCCCGGGCTGTATCTGAGAGCCGTAGGAGCATTTCTCTCGTGGTATTCTGTTGTAGCAAAGCAGTGAAAGTATACATCTGTCTTGTGTGCTTTAATGTGGAATCATTTAGAACAAATTTATAACGTACAATTCCAAAACTTGTGGACATGTATCACATTCATATACAGTTTAAGACTACAAACTTTGTACAGCTCTCTGGAGAAAACTCCTGTGTCAGTGGATCATCTTCATTGTCAGTAGTGTCTTGATGAAGTGGGAACACTGCTCATTCAGTTGGGGAGGATAAATATCAATGTGATTTTAGCTACACGCTTTTGAAGCAGGACTAGAGGAACCAGCGTGCTCCCGTGTGGACATGTGTCACATTCAAATACAGTAGAAGACTGCCCTGTGAGTCAGCCACGCCCGTGGCTCAGAGGTTTATTCTCTTGCCTCTGCAACAAGAGTTCGCCAGTTCGAAATCCACAGGTGCCAAATGGCTCCGCCCACAACTTAATAAATACCGCTGTGAAAGTGAAGATGAATTAGTCTGAACACTAAATGAAAGAAGAAAGAAGCAACCAGGCTTGGAGCGCACGTACACACTGCTGAAGCCACAGCGCAGTCCGGCACCTGCAGCCCTGCTTCACTGACAAACCTCCTGCCACACTCCCACTACACAGTCTACAGAGGTCACAGGTCCAGAGGCTGCCATTCCACAGGGGTGACAGGCGGCTGGTGACGGTCTACCAGTCCTGTTTGTCCAACAAGCCGCAGTTCATCTGACATTCACACGGGTGACAAGCAGACAGTCCTGCCTCTGCCAAACTCCCACTCCACAGAGAGCGCCGCTTCGTCTGATAGTCCACAGGGGTGACAGGGCGATAGTCAGGTTCACCTGGCTGTTTGCAGGCCTGACAGGCTGCTTCGTCTGACATCCCTGCTTCGCCAAGTCTCGCTGTGACCCCAAGCCTAATGTAATAGTGCATTAAAAATAAGGATAAAGTCTACACTGCCTGGCAGCCCATTAACTCTAACCTGACTACAAAATCTGATAGACATGGACCCTGAGCGAGGCTACTGGAACTCACTGATCATGCCAGCAATCAACTTCATACAGCGCCACTTCCAGCTGCACCTGAATGAAGCCGGAGAACCAGCACTGCTCATTCGTCTGACTTTGGGACGTCACAGCCAGGAGCAGCTGGCACACAGACACGGCATACAGTGGACTGCAATGGGAGTGTGGCCAATTCAGTGGAACACACTGCTTCTACAGCTCCACTTTCATCTGTGTCTTGATGAGGTCGGAGGAACAACACTGCTCATTAGGTTGGGCAGACGTCGCATGCAGCACCAACTGACCCAAAGACACAACAATGACTTCACTGGAGTTTGAGTGCAAGCAGGAGAATTGTGCTTTCAACACACTCAGGATTTCACAATCTCTCCTTCCTCACAGGAGCTTCCCACTCGGCGTTCTCTTGAAAAAATAAATAAATAAATAAATAAACATAAAAATGAATAACATTCTTTCTGTGTGTGCTGAAATTTGAACCCAATAAAATAGTGTCAATGTTTTTCCCTAAACATTGTTGAAGCAAGAACAGAGGAACTAGCGTGCTCTTATGTAGACATGTGGCAGATTCAAATACAGTAGAAAACTGCCTTGAGTACAGAGGTTAATCTCTTGAGTGCGCTATGAAACTCACAGTGACATGAACACTTGTGGCAGCATTCAAATACACTGTAGTCACATCAGCCTTAGTCCAGTGGCAGTCCGAAGAGCTGGTAACTCTGAGGTTAATCTGACCTCTCGCACCCAAGTGTGCTCGCTATGTTTGAAATCTCAGTCTGATCGACTGTCTGACACACTGGACAGAAATGAGAATGGTGCGAGTGAGCTACACACCACTGCTGAAGTCACGGTGCAGTCCGACACCTGCAGACCTGCTCCACTGACAGATCTCCGGCTACACTCCCACTGCACAGTCTATCACAGGCCCTGAGGCTGCTTTGTAACAGTCCACACAAATGACAGGCAGATACTGAAATGTCTACTTTACCCTCTGTTGCTTTGAAACTGAGCAAAGCAAGTTCATTAGTTTACAACATTGTACAAAGAAATAAACGTGCTGGCAGGAGACATACTTCCTCTTCAGCAGTCAGAGACAGACTGAGCTTAAAGTCTGTTCAAGTGTGGCGTGTGGGTGGAGCTTCTCTTAAATCCTTTTCCTTGCACCAAGAGTGAGGCTGTTTTTCTGTGGTTGAAAAATAAAGTACTAAACAGTGTAGTCCTCTGTACAATGACATGAGCTCTCCTCCCCGGTCTGTATCTGAGAGCCGTAGGAGCATTTCTCTATTGGTATTCTGTTGTAAGAAAGCAGTGAAAGTATACATCTGTTGTGTGTGCTTTAATGTGGAATCATTTAGAACAAATTTATAACGTACAATTCCAAAGCTTGTGGAAATGAGGCAAAACCAAAAAAAAAGCTATTAAATTGACAATAAAATCAGTGCTGCAGTGAATGAGAGCTCACTTTGACTCAAACTCGACTGAAGGAAACAAGAATCAAACTGTGGTGTGAGATGGAGGCTGACAGAGGCTTCTGGAGAACACTGCTGCGTCAGAAGATCGTGGGTGTTTTCAACTTCAGACGGTGCCACTTTGAGCTTCGTCTGGATGAGACCAGAGGACCACACTGCTCCTTCAGTTGTTTGGGATTGTGATCAAAGTCAGACGTGAAATTTAGGAGCAAACCTCACAGTCACATACAGCGCACAACAAGGCCAGACTGGCACATTCAGTGGATCACATCAGTCCTCAACTTCATCCAGCGCCACTTTGAGCTGCGTCTGGACCAGGTCAGAGTACCAAATTCACAAAATTTCATGAAAACCATCAGGTAATAACGTGATAAAATACATAATGTAAAAAAGATGATAGTATCAAGTAATTACCTGATACTATCCTGTTTTTTTTTTCAAAACTTGTTTTTATATTTGTGTCATGTTATTCCTTGATAAGTTATAATTTTGTGAAACACCTGAAAAAAATATATGTGATATTTAGAATTTTTGTTTTTAGGGCTCATGAGCCAAAACTGAGAGTCCTGATGATCTCAAAGTGGACTGGCCTACACAATATTTTTTATGTATTATTTATTTATTTTTATCACAGCAATGCCTCAATTTGTGTCTGTAAACTTTAAAGGTGCAGGTAAAGAGGTCTCCCTTTTGCTCTCAAACAGAGAAAAGCAAGTTGTTCAAGTTACAACTTAACTCAAAGTGAGTAAACATGCTGTGGCAGGAGAGATGTTTCCCCTTCAGCAGTCAGAGACAGACTGAGCTCAAAGTCTGTTCAAGCGGAGAGAGTGGGTGGAGCTTCAAGGCAAGGACAGAAAAAAAAAAATTAGACTGAAAAAAAATGGTGCAGGGGAAAAAAAAGGGGTGAAAACATTAATCGAGGTTAAAAATACTGGGACTAAGTAAACAGCTAGCCTTGCTATTACTCCATTAGTCAACAACTTTTGTCTGTGGCTGTTTACTTTATTATTTATTTTTGACCAATTAAAAATTGTTTGACTAAAAATTGCATTACAGGTGTTTTCATTACATAATTTGTTAGCCACCAAGTGTGGGTTTTATGTGATGATTTTAAGTTGGGCTCCACATGTAACTAATGTATACTACAAGTAAAGTCCACATGGGCAAACTCGCGTGGGGCCACCATGGAAACCGCGGACAAACCCACTTTTTACCCACTTGTGCAAACTTACTTTAAACCCACATGGGCTAACTTAGATGGGGCCAATGCTGACCAACCCACTTTAAACCCACATGGGCTAACTTAGATGGGGCCAGTGTTGACCAACCCACTTTCTATCCACATGGGCAGACTCACTTGGGCCCCACATGTAACCCATGTGGGACCCAAGTTAGCCCACGTGGGCAACCCATCTGGGGCCTCCGTGGAACCCGCGGACAAACCCAGTTACAGCCCACATCCACAGCCCACCTCAAAACCCATGTGGGGCCCACGTTACATTGCTGGCTGGGAACTTAACCAAAGTGAGTAAACATGCTGTGGCAGGAGAGATGTTTCCTCTTCAGCAGTCAGAGACAGACTGACTCAAAGTCTGTTCAAGCGGAGAGAGTGGGTGGAGTTTCAAGGCAAGGACAGAAAAAAAAAATTGAGACTGAAAAAAAATGGTGCAGGGAAAAAAAAAGGGTGAAAACATTAATCGAGGTTAAAAACATGAGCAAAAAAATGTAAGTGAAAATGAGAACAAATTTCAGTTATTTTTGCTCTAAACCAAGGCTGAGGATATTCTGTTATTCTGTTTTTTTTTTTTTTTTTTTGGTAGATAAAAAGCGTGACATACTTTTTTACTTTAAAACACGTTTATTCTGAAGTTTTGTGGGTTGAGATTTTTGGTTCAGGCCTCATTTTTAAGCACATTCAACAGGAGAGATGTTTCCTCTTCAGCAGTCAGAGACAGACTGAGCTCAAAGTCTGTTCAAGCGGAGAGAGTGGGTGGAGCTTCAAGGCAAGGACAGAAAAAAAAAATTGAGACTGAAAAAAAAATGGTGCAGGGGAAAAAAGGGGTGAAAACATTAATCGAGGTTAAAAATACTGGGACTAAGTAAACAGCTAGCCTTGCTATTACTCCATTAGTCAACAACTTTTGTCTGTGGCTGTTTACTTTATTATTTATTTTTGACCAATTAAAAATTGTTTGACTAAAAATTGGCATTACAGGTGTTTTCATTACATAATTTCTTAGCCACCAAGTGTGGGTTTTATGTGATGATTTTAAGTTGGGCTCCACATGTAACTAATGTATACTACAAGTAAAGTCCACATGGGCAAACTCGCGTGGGGCCAACATGGAAACCGCGGACAAACCCACTTTTTACCCACTTGTGCAAACTTACTTTAAACCCACATGGGCTAACTTAGATGGGGCAATGCTGACCAACCACTTTAAACCCACATGGGCTAACTTAGATGGGGCCAGTGTTGACCAACCCACTTTCTACCACATGGGCAGACCCACTTGGGCCCCACATGTAACCCATGTGGGACCCAAGTCAGCCCACGTGGGCAACCCATCTGGGCCTCCGTGGAACCCGCGGACAAACCCAGTTACAGCCCACATCCACAGCCCACCTTAAAACCCATGTGGGGCCCACGTTACATTGCTGGCTGGGAACTTAACACAAAGTGAGTAAACATGCTGTGGCAGGAGAGATGTTTCCTCTTCAGCAGTCAGAGACAGACTGAGCTCAAAGTCTGTTCAAGCGGAGAGAGTGGGTGGAGTTTCAAGGCAAGGACAGAAAAAAAAATTGAGACTGAAAAAAAATGGTGCAGGGAAAAAAAAAGGGGTGAAAACATTAATCGAGGTTAAAAACCATCAGCAAAAAATGTAAGTGAAAATGAGAACAAAATTTCAGTTATTTTTGCTCTAAACCAAGGCTGAGGATATTCTGTTATTCTGTTTTTTTTTTGTTTTTTTTTTTTTCTTTTTGGTGGATAAAAAGCGTGACATACTTTTTTACTTTAATAACACGTTCATTCTGAAGTTTTTGAGAGGTTGAGATTTTTGGTCCAGGCCTCATTTTTAAGCACATTCAACAGGAGAGATGTTTCCCCTTCAGCAGTCAGAGACAGACTGAGCTCAAAGTCTGTTCAAGCGGAGAGAGTGGGTGGAGTTTTAAGTCAAGGACAGAAAAAAAAAATTGAGACTGAAAAAAAAATGGTGCAGGGGAAAAGGGGTGAAAACATTAATCGAGGTTAAAAATACTGGGACTAAGTAAACAGCTAGCCTTGCTATTACTCCATTAGTCGACAACTTTTGTCTGTGGCTGTTTACTTTATTATTTATTTTTGACCAATTAAAAATTGTGTAGCCGGTATGAACCACCAAAAAGACATATTTTGAACTGTATTTTTCATCTTCTTTAAAAAAGGGACAAAGGAATCCGGCCCTTCCCCCCAAAACTGATCAAGTTTTACGACAGGAAGGCCTGCTAGCCACTCTTTAACACTCTCTGTCCTTATCAACAACAATTCAACAAATGGCTGTGATCTCTAGCTCAAAGCCCCCTGCTGTGACCTTACAGACACTGGCAGGACAAAAACTCTTACAAGGACATCCACTTTCATGTGTGTTTTCATGTGTTCTCATGTCTGTATCCTTGTTGAAATATGCATTTGGAAATGTTCTGTTCTTTGTCATTTCTTCATACATTCTTGATTGTGAAAGTCATGCTTCATATCTAATCTGCCAACACAATTGAAGATCTAGCAATTGAGATGTCAATATGTTTTCAGTTGTGTTATGCTACAGTATGTATGTTCTTGTTAATGGAATAAGTTAATAATAGCTAACTGTTTACCAATTTATTTTAAGTAAGGACATACATTGTTGCCCTCAAAGTAAACCACTCCCAGGTCATAAGAGTCTGCCTCTTCGACTCCACAAAACCCTCCAACTTGAGTCTTCTGACACTTCTACTTGGAACTTCTTCCTGGTCACTTCTACTCCACCATCTACCTCCCTCACGTGCTGAACGGGGGTTGGAACCGAGCCGTGAGGGCCTCTGGCCCTTGGTGGCCTCCGGCCTTGGTGGCCTCCTGCGGGGGTCAGCCGCCCTGCTGCAAAACTGAAAGCAGGCCTATGGAGGACTCTTCAGCCGCATCCTCAAGCTACAGAATCGGATTCTCCAAGTGCTGCTAAACCCATCGAACAGCAGCAACTGCACCCTTTGGTCATGGCCCAAACAAGGAAAGGCCTCAAACTCGGTGGACACCAAGGAGCACCACATCTCTGACCTCATAGGACGTAAGACAAAATGGTGGCTGAATACAGAGTGGCTCAAGGGTAGTTAGGAAAGTCTTGTTACTCCTAATTTAAACCAAATCAGATCTTACCATTGAAACTAGTGTTTACTGCAACTGTTTGGAAATGAATGATGAATGTTTATGTTTGTTTATTAAACCACACAAAATGTTACTGGTTATGGTTTTATAATTAGGATTTTGTCACTGTAATGTGAGAGCTGCGCCTTCAGACAGACAGCGAGGAGTGTAGGTTTCTTTTTAATTGAGTTAGACTTTAAATGTTAACTCTGGTGCCCCAAATTTGATTAATTTTATTAATCGCCTACACAATATAATAATTAATAATTAGCAATTAGTGCGCCTTGCCACAATTAGCCGATTTTTAGCTTATTATATTAAAACAAACCACTACATATCTGGTGCCCGCGTGAGGCTGGTATCACAGTAATGTAGTAATAAATAAATCAACTACAATTGTTTGACTAAAAATTGGCATTACAGGTGTTTTCATTACATAATTTGTTAGCCACCAAGTGTGGGTTTTATGTGATGATTTTAAGTTGGGCTCCACATGTAACTAATGTATACTACAAGTAAAATCCACATGGGCAAACTCGCGTGGGGCCACCATGGAAACCGCGGACAAATCCACTTTTTACCCACTTGTGCAAACTTACTTTAAACTCACATGGGCTAACTTAGATGGGGCCAATGCTGACCAACCCACTTTAAACCCAGATAGGCTAACTTAGATGGGGCCACTGTTGACCAACCCACTTGGGCTAACTTAGATGGGGTCAATGCTGACCAACCCACTTTAAACCCACATGGGCTAACTTAGATGGGGCCAGTGTTGACCAACCCACTTTCTATCCACATGGGCAGACCCACTTGGGCCCCACATGTAACCCATGTGGGACCCAAGTTAGCCCATGTGGGCAACCCATCTGAGGCCTCCGTGGAACCCGCGGACAAACCCAGTTACAGCCCACATCCACAGCCCACCTCAAAACCCATGTGGGGCCCACGTTACATTGCTGGCTGGGAACTTAACACAAAGTGAGTAAACATGCTGTGGCAGGAGAGATGTTTCCTCTTCAGCAGTCAGAGACAGACTGAGCTCAAAGTCTGTTCAAGCGGAGAGAGTGGGTGGAGTTTCAAGGCAAGGACAGAAAAAAAAATTGAGACTGAAAAAAAATGGTGCAGGGAAAAAAAAGGGGTGAAAACATTAATCGATACGGAAGTCCAGAGCTGCCAGTGTGGAGTAAACATTTTTTCCAGCTTTTCTCGTTATAACGACTTTATATTTACGTTCAAACGACAATATTCTCGTTATTACGACTTTTTATTTACGTTCAAACGACTTTTTTTTACGTTCAAACGAGAATATAATGTCGTTATAACGACTTTTTATTTACGTTAAACGAAAATATATTCTCGTTCGAACGACTTTTTATTTACATTAAAACGACAATATATTCTCGTTAAAACGACTTTTAATGAAAAATAGACAGCCCTTCCCATGATGCTCCGTTTATTAATCACACAGATTAAACAGGATTCTTCCAGTGATACTGCTACATATAAGATCTCATGGCTCCTCTTTATAAATACGTGCATCGCTTTGATATAAAATACGCCGACTTTCGTCTTTCCTCATTTCTCCGCTGCCCTTTCTCATCTCTCTCTCTCTCTCTCTTCTCTCTCTCTCTCTCTCTCTCTCTCTCTCTCTCTCTCTCTCTCTCTCTCTCTCTCTCTCTCTCTCTCTCTCCCCCGTCTCTTCGCAAAGGCCTAAATTCTCGATCGTCTCGATTGGCCAGCGCCTCGTCTTTTAACTTATTCAGAACTCTGCGGAGCAGGTTATGAGTTTGCTGCATGTTGCCGTAGAGATCTGCCCGATAGGAAGTGATCCAGTTTCGTAGGACCGCCAGACCAGGTTTAACCCAGAACTGACGTACTAAACCCCAAATCTAGCTTCGTAGTACAGGGCTCTGAGCCATCCAGCTTGTGGCGCAACATGGAAGAGCAGTCTGTTTATCATAAAAAAAAGTCGTTCGAACGAGAATATATTTTCGTTTTAACGTAAATATAAAGTCGTTCGAACGAGAATATATTTTCGTTTTAACGTAAATAAAAAGTCGTTATAACGACATTATATTCTCGTTTGAACGTAAAAAAAGTCGTTTGAACGTAAATAAAAGTCGTAATAACGAGATATTGTCGTTTGAACGTAAATATAAAGTCGTTATAACGAGAAAAGCTGGAAAAATGTTTACTCCACACTGGCAGCTCTGGACTTCCGTAAATCGAGGTTAAAAACCATCAGCAAAAAAATGTAAGTGAAAATGAGAACAAAATTTCAGTTATTTTTGCTCTAAACCAAGGCTGAGGATATTCTGTTATTCTGTTTTTTTTTTTTTTTTTTTTTTTTTTTTTCTTTTTGGTGGATAAAAAGCGTGACATACTTTTTACTTTAATAACACGTTCATTCTGAAGTTTTTGAGAGGTTGAATTTTTGGTCCAGGCCTCATTTTTAAGCACATTCAACAGGAGAGATGTTTCCCCTTCAGCAGTCAGAGACAGACTAACCCTGGTTCCGAATAACCTAATTTATAGCCCTAGCTCCTGGTTCCTAGCCTCTAGCTCCTTATTGGTGGAGGTCGTCAGGGGGTCAACAGTAGAGCACTAGACAGCTGAGAGAAGAGCTCTTAGCTCCGTTTGGTGAATCCGAACGTCCTAACCAGCGGCGGGAAACAACAAGGGAAATGACGCGACTCTACAGCTGTTTATGAAAAACTACAACATCCACCAGCGGACTACAAAACACGGACCTAATGCGCTGATTTGAATGACACGAAAGTTACAGAAACAACGCATTTGTACATGAATCTGCTGCTGTTTAATAAAAATACTGCAATAAACCTCAGACTGAGCCATCTTTGTAAAAGTTTAAACACGAAGTTTCAACAACACGTTTCAGCACAAACAGTAGACCTATATATGCACAGGACAGGACAGAATAAATATAACAGACTCACCATCATCAGTCTGTGAGAAAAGACAAATATATTCCAGTATTGCTTTGCAGCAGCAGCAGCAGCAGCAGCAGCGCGTCTCCCCTTCTCCCAGCTGTAGCGGACTTTATGCAAATGAGCCTGTGTCCCGGCGTAATATTCACTTCTTCACACGTAAATAGTGTTAAGAGATGCGGTAATACATTTAGTGAAGGCAATGTGGCACTAAAACCTTATATTTTCAAAGTTTATAAAGTTTGTTTTATGTATTGTGTGTTTAAAGTCTGAGGCAGTAAAACTTTTCATTCATTACAAACTCATCATTCACAGATCATATATTGTCATAAATATTCCTTCATTTTTGGAGCGATCTGTGCAGTGCATTGTGGATGTCTCATAGCTCCTTACTGCCGTTAGGAAGCTTCTATGGTTCCTATGCTAAAGGAGCTATGATAGGAAGCATACAGGCTCCTTCTCCTAATTCCTTCCTAACTGAACTGACAATCCGGACAGCACTTAATATGGCGTGTGGTCACGTGCATCCGGTTTTGGCTTAAGGAGCTAGGAGCTATGGGGACAATTTGATGAATTCGGACGGAGCGTGAGCTCAAAGTCTGTTCAAGCGGAGAGAGTGGGTGGAGTTTTAAGTCAAGGACAGAAAAAAAAAAAATTGAGACTGAAAAAAAAATGGTGCAGGGGAAAAGGGGTGAAAACATTAATCGAGGTTAAAAATACTGGGACTAAGTAAACAGCTAGCCATGCTATTACTCCATTAGTCAACAACTTTTGTCTGTGGCTGTTTACTTTATTATTTATTTTTGACCAATTAAAAATTGTTTGACTAAAAATTGGCATTACAGGTGTTTTCATTACATAATTGTTAGCCACCAAGTGTGGGTTTTATGTGATGATTTTAAGTTGGGCTCCACATGTAACTAATGTATACTACAAGTAAAGTCCACATGGGCAAACTCGCGTGGGGCCACCATGGAAACCGCGGACAAACCCACTTTTTACCCACTTGTGCAAACTTACTTTAAACCCACATGGGCTAACTTAGATGGGGCCAATGCTGACCAACCCACTTTAAACCCACATGGGCTAACTTAGATGGGGCCAATGTTGACCAACCCACTTTCTATCCACATGGGCAGACCCACTTGGGCCCCACATGTAACCCATGTGGGACCCACGTTACATTGCTGGCTGGGAACTTAACACAAAGTGAGTAAACATGCTGTGGCAGGAGAGATGTTTCCTCTTCAGCAGTCAGAGACAGACTGAGCTCAAAGTCTGTTCAAGCGGAGAGAGTGGGTGGAGTTTCAAGGCAAGGACAGAAAAAAAAAAATTGAGACTGAAAAAAAATGGTGCAGGGAAAAAAAAGGAGTGAAAACATGAATCGAGGTTAAAAACCATCAGCAAAAAAATTTAAGTGAAAATGAGAACAAAATTTAAGTTATTTTTGCTTTCAACCAAGGCTGAGGATATTCTGTTTTTTTGTTTTTTTTGTTTCTTTTTTTGGTGGATAAAAAGCGTGAAATACTTTTTTACTTTAAAAACTCGTTTATTCTGAAGTTTTTGTGAGGTTGAGATTTTTGGTTCAGGCCTCATTTTTAAGCACATTCAACAGGAGAGATGTTTCCTCTTCAGCAGTCAGAGACAGACTGAGCTCAAAGTCTGTTCAAGCGGAGAGAGTGGGTGGAGTTTTAAGGCAAGGACAGAAAAAAAAATTGAGACTGAAAAAAATGGTGCAGGGAAAAAAAGGAGTGAAAACATGAATCGAGGTTAAAAACCATGAGCAAAAAAATGTAAGTGAAAATGAGAACAAATTTTAAGTTATTTTTGCTTTCAACCAAGGCTGAGGATATTCTATCATTCTGTTTTTTTTTTTTTTTTTTGGTGGATAAAAAGCTTTTACTTGAGTAGGAATTCAAAATATTAAACAATTAAAATGAAATGAATATTTTGAATTCCAGTCGTTTTAACTGAGACAAGTGTACTTTTTACTTGTTTTACTTTATTTAATTTGCATAGGTGTACTTTTACTCAAGTCAAGCAGTTTCAGCAGGACTTTTACTTTATTAGAGTAATTATGTACTCAAGTAGCTGTATTTTTACTTGAGTAGTGAACTTCAGTATCTTTGCTTCTTTCAAAAGTGCCATAAAAGAAGTGTAAAAGAATGTGCAAGCCTCTATCAACAACATATTTATACAATCTTCTTTATACATTAGTCACCTTCTGAAGAGTGTTTGGTTGAACACAGCCCAAAAAAGATGCTCCAAGCAAGATTGGCCATTGACTGTTTTTTTGGCTGAAATTACTCAATTATTGTTCTCATTTAAAATGTATTTTTTTGCACATCATTTTTAACCCTTATTTAATTTTTTTCACCTGCTCTTTTTTTCAGTCACATTTTTTCATTGTCACTTTTTTTTTTTTCCACCAGCACCAATATTTTTTTTACCCTCATATTATTTTTTTCAACTTCACTTTTTTTCTGGTCACTTTAATTTTTTTTTTTCGGTCCTTACCCCCCCTCCCCCGGAAAGGGAGGAAGGAATTCAGGAAGGAAGGAATGCTCCACCCATTCTCTACGCTTGAACAGACTTGGAGCCCATTCTGACTGCTGATAAGGAAACATCTCATGTTTACTCACTTTGTGTTAAGTTGTAACCTAAAGAACTTGCTGTGCTGTGTTTGAAAGCAAAAGAAGAAAAGTAAAGATTTCCCTGACCTCATTCTTTACCTTCTGTCAGAAATGATCAACTCAAATTATTATCTGAGAGATGAATGTGTCTTGAAAGTTTACAGACACAAATTGAGGCATTTGCAAGAGAGTCTTTACTCTGAATAAAACTAATCTGTATGTAGGGAGGAAGATCCCATGTGTTTGCTTGGCTCCAATTTGAGATCAACAGGACTCATTGAGGCTTATAAGCTCAATAAAAAAAAAAAAAACCTAAAAATTAAAATTCTAATATGTCACATAATAAGGGTATTAAGTTTATTTTTAACAAATTTAAATTGTTTTAGTTACAGATATGTAAAGGCAAACTAATGTCCTTAAAGTGAGGACGTGTTTAGAGCTGGGAGATATATCGAATTTTAGATATCGTGAATGTTGCTCTGAAGATATGCAAAATTAAATAGAGTGAAAAGTTTATATACTGTATGTAGTGAACAGAGTAGCAGTAAAGCCCCCTGCTTTAAACCCCATCGGGCTTATAAAGATACAAAGCAAAATAGTATGTAAGTATTTATTTGTGCATTGGCATAGTTAGGACTTTTTCTTTTTGATAAAACATACAAGTTACTTGTAGGTGATGAAAGCAATAACAATGTTTCTTAAAGAAAATAGGTTTAAAAGTGGCGAACAATGAAAACAACAATTTAGCAATGTGGATATTGTGCAATAACATTATACCATTTTCACAAATGTACCTTTACACTCAAAAAGCCATTACTGCAACGAGGCTTGAGGCAAATTCATTAGCCTCCACCACTGCAGACACCTTTAAACACATAATAAGATGTCAAATATTAGAACATTTTATCTACCACATCAATCATCAATAAAGAAACACTTGGAAATTGTGAAAATCACTTACACCAACAGCACTGACCTGACAACAATTGAGCTACACACCTGTAATAAATCAGGTAATCAAGGTGGAAGAGAGAGGGCAGCATTAGTGTGTGGTCCTTGGCGCACCCTGGTGGACTAACTTGACATTACACAGTTTGTTAAACCACCCGGTTACTTAAAAAAAAAAAAAAAAAGCTTCAAAAGGAGTTTCAGAATACAAATTAAATATACTGTGAGAAGGAGATTTTGTTTTAAATAATTTAGTCCAGTGGTTCCGGGACCCCTAAAAGTAACATGTACCCAGCTCGTGGCCCTCACAGCAAAACAAAATACATTTTTGTAATAATTTCAAGCTGGAAAACCATTAAAATGTGTTTGTTTTTTGTAGTTTATTGCTTTATCTGATCAAAATTCAACCAAACATGTAAAAAAAACAACAACAACAACAACATATTAAATACCTAGTCGTAATTGTAAAATGTCATTTGAAATTAGCTTACAACCTCCAGATTTTGCTTCGTGACCCACAAAGAGTCCCAGCTCCCACTCTGACCACTTCATAATAATTATGTTATTTAACTTGAATATTTGGTCAAATCATTGAGATATTGCTAATTTATAAAGAAGTAATGTTCTTTCAGATGACTAACCAATCAGAACGCGTCTTAAATCCAATAGTCATATTTGACAATTAGGCTTTAACTATGTTTAAAGACATATGTTAACATTTTCCTGTTGAACTGACATTACATAGTCTTAATATCGTAATTGAGATATCTAAAAAAATTATCGAGATATTCATTTTTTGTCAATATCGCACAGCTCTAGACATGTTCATGTCTTTGTCCTGCTGAGAGTCTGCTCTGACAACATCACAACAGCCAATGAGCTCTTCAGGTCTTAACCAGATGCAGCAGTGGAGCTGAATGAGACTGAGGAGTGCTGTGGTCCACTGAGTATGTGGTTCTCTCATCTGTGTGTACAGTAACTACACATAGAAAGCATTCTCATGTCTTTGTGCCGGCTGCTCCTGAGCGTCACGTCCCACTTCAATCTGGATCCGCTCAACACTATGAACAGTGTTGGTTTTCCCGCCTGATCCAGACGCAGCTCAAAGTGGCGCTGGATGAAGTTGAGGACTGATGTGATCCACTGAATGTGCCAGTCTGGCCTTGTTGTGCGCTGTATGTGACTTTGTGAGGTTTGCTCCTGAATTTCACGTCTGACTTTGATCACAATCCCAAACAACTGAAGGAGCAGTGATGGTCCTCTGGTCTGATCCAGACGCAGCTCAAAGCGGCACCGTCTGAAGTTGAAGACAGCCACGATCTTCTGACGCAGCAGTGTTCTCCAGAAGCCTCTGTCAGCATCCATCTCCACCACATTTGCAATTTGTTGTTGAAGTGAGGTCCTATTCACGGCAGCACCAACTTTATTGTCAGCTTAACAGTATTTTTTTTTTTTTTTTTTTTTTTTGAGGTGTAGAATTTTTTTTTGGGGGGGGGGGGGGGGTGCTTGTAGTATGACTTTTTCCCTAGGCCTCTGATGCCGACTGTAAAAGGCACATTCGTCTGTCAGGTAATAATTTGAGTTGATAATTCTGTCAGTATAAAGGATGAGGACAGAGAAATCTTTACTTTTCTCCTTTTGCTTTCATACAGAGCAGAGCAAGTTCTTTAAGTTACAACTTAATGCAAAGTGAATAAACATACTGTGGCTGGAGAGATGTTTCAAAGCCTCAAGCTCAAAGTCTGTTCAAGTGTAGAGAGTGAGTGGAGCTTCATTTCCACCTCCTGCATTCCTTTAGCCAAGAGTGAGGCCGTTTAATGGAGCCCTTTCTGGGGGAGGGGGCAAGGACAGAAAAAAAGAGGGTAACAAAAAAACAAAAAAAAAGATTCTTTTTTTTTTTTGAGGTCTAGATTTTTTTTTTCTGGTTTAACACGCACGGGCTCCCATGTTAAATTTCCATAAAGTTCCATTAAGGTATAGAGGGATTTTTTGCTTATCAACACGGTCAATACGCATTCACCCTGCCTCCAGAAAGAACCTCCGCTCATAGACACAAACAGTGGAAACAAGTTGAAAAAGCTCCATTGTCAGCTAACTACAAGAGTTTATCACTGTGCAAAAAAAAACAAACAAACTTTTACAAAAGTAAAAGTAAAAAGTCACTAGATGTTACTCAAGTAAAGAACAAATACAAAAAAAACTACTGAAGTAGAGTACTTGAGTACAATACTTACTTGTCATCTCTGAGCGGTGGTTGTACTCTGCTGCTTTGGTGCACACTTTTTAGCGTTTGGCATAAAGAAGTGGCTTTAAGCACTCCATGTCTGGTGTGACTTTGGCGTGCTCTGATCATGTTAGCCAACAGTGAAGCTTGTACAAGGCGTAACACTTACAACCTAGAAATCAAATGCAAATGCAAAAATGATATTGTAAAAAAACAAAGTCATAGCTCTGCTTCATCATTGAAATGCTTTGAAAACCTCCATCTCAAATTAGTGAGAGTGGAAAAACACTGATAACACAGTTTACTTTGTTTTGAGGTCTTTGAAGACAAGAGACTGAAAAACAAGACAAACATGAGTCTTCACACCCTCCTCCTGTGGCTTTAGAGACCGTTACCAACACTTCTGCTCTGCTCCACAAACACATGGGCTGTAACAAAAAACAAACAAAAACAAAACAACAGACAAGAGAGGTCAGGGCTGATGGTCTGAGGGGTTATGGACATACTCTTAGAACTACAGCTACAATAGGTTTCTCTGTTTCTATTGAAGATAGTTTCAAATAACTTAACCCTCTACCGCATAGTGTTGCTTTTAGGCAACAAACCACTTTTTTGGCTTGGACACTGGCCCTTTAAGTTTTTTTTTATTTTTGTTTTTTTATAATGTTAGCAGACATGTTTCTGTCCAATAAAATCAGAGGCTGAAGTGGGTGTGCACATTTGACTGAGTCTGAAGCAGTCATTTCTGGAAGCAAAGTCACATGTGACACAGTGCTAGGTAACGGTAAGATAAATAACACTTTTCTCTGGGTTAAATTGGAATAATTTGATACAAAAAAATATTTTAATGTCCAGAAATATGTCAAGATGCACATTTGATTGTTTACATATAATTTTTACTTGTATGTTTATGCTAATACTGTGTTTTAGGTATGTTGCCCTAGGGCAACATCATGCAGATGTAGCACTTTTGTTGGGAAAAATAGTGCTCAAGAAGAGATGTGTTGGAGTGAATAATGAGTATTATTGCTTGTAGGAAATGGACATAAAAACATTTTATGGGTCCAAGAATGAACATGGTAGTGAAGTTCCATCCGACAGTGAAGACAGTGAGCTTGAGGACGAGAGTGATAGTGGAGAAGAGTGGCTCCCTGAATCAGGTTTTGACACTCAGTGTAGGTCAGGGGTCAGTCAGGGTTCTGTAAGATGTGTGTTGGTGTGTGTGTGTTGGGATGAAATGAGGATGAGGATGAGGTGTTTGAACCAGAGGAAGACAATGGCTAGAGAACACCCCATAATGCCAACTTCCCCGACTATCCTGAATGGCAAGGAAGCCTTCCGAGATCAGAAGATTACTTCAAGATGTTTTTTTCAGAAAATATCCTGTCAGTGATCACAGAGCAGTCAAACCTGTATGCTCTACAGGTTTGACTGTTGTTGTTGTTGTTGTTGTTAAATTTTGTATATCTCACCTGCTCAGGGACTGCAGATGGAAACTAGCTACGGCTAAAATCTGGTGCAAAGCATCTTCAATGTTTTTGCACACTGTCCCTGTTAAATAAACTAATAAACTAAACTAAGCTAAACAACCCAAGCAGACCTTTAAAACTCAGCACTAAAGAACTTGAACAGTTCATAGGTACTGTAGTCTACATGTCACTGTTTGGGTTACCAGTCACTCGGATGTTTTGGTCCAAGGCCTCTCGGGTGCATCAAGTAGCTGATACCATGAGTCTGAACAGATGGGAGGCCATCAAGAAAGCTCTCCACTTCAACGACAATGAGGCAATACCTGCAGGAAGTCCAGATCCACTTTACAAAATCTGACCACTGGTAGACCATCTTATTTCAAAATTGCAATCCATCCCAATGATTGAGAAGCTGGCTGTGGATGAACAGATAGTTCCCTTCAAGGGAAGAATAAGAACAAGCAATATCTACCAGCCAAACCTAAGAAATGGGGATACAAAATACTCATTTTAGCCAGCTTTTGAAGGTATTCCACATAACTTTGAGATCTACACAGGGCGAATAGTGCAACTCCTTGAGCTGGTAGATATAGGTGCAAGTGGGAACGTCATTTCTCCTAAATTGGCTCTTTTTTAGGTAAACTTTAGTATTATGTTGAATAAAACCTTTTCTGATACATTTTTAGATTATTTTCTCCTATTCCATTTAGTATTGAAAACCTTGGTGTTTTAGTACCCTCATCGCACACTGTTGCCCTGAGGCAACAAATCCAGATTTTTGTGGGGGGGCGTGGGGGGTCAAATGTCATAATTGATATAATGTCAGGGACCCACAAGCTCTCAAAAAGTATCTTGAAATATTTTTTTCCTCCTAAAATAAAAAGTCATGCAGTAGAGTTTAAGCTTTTCAGTTTCTTGAACACATTTACATAACAATATTTGATGATATAATCACTGACATAATTTTATACATCTTTTTGTACTCTTTAACTGAACTTCACTTGACCTGCATAGGCCCACAGAGGTTCAGTCTCGAGTTGACATAATTTATGGTTGGGGGAACTTTTGGGAGGACTGTGTTTCTTAGCAGGCTCACCAGCGTGGGGGATGGAAACATTCCGGGAAGCTTCCAGGAAAAGGCTGGCCCAACCTTTGTTTAGAAATTTTGTTAGTGGAATAAACTTTTGATTAATTTTAACTTTTTGAATCTTGGTCATCTTTAGAAAAAGCACATGCATCACATCCAGGACTTGTTAAGATTTCTATGTTGTACATGCTACTTTCTCTGGGTGCATTGTAGTTAGTTATCATCAAAGGGCCGGTGGTTACTGTATAAACCTTGCTCTTTGACAAACTACAAATAATCGTTTCTGTATTTATCTATAAAATTAATCATAGACAAATCATTTCATTGGGTTAAGACACGGACATTTATCCTTGTGGTAACATAAGAATGAAACAAATCTTGTAAGACGTTGACCTTGAGGGCAGCATAAAAAAAAAGTTTGACACGTGCTTCATGTGCTTCGATATTGACTAAATCCATAGGAAGACTGTATTCCCTTTAGGCCTGTTGTAACATAGAGCAGTGGTTCTCAACCTTTTTCAGTCGTGACCCCCAAAAAAACAATGTAGGCATTCGCGACCCCCAAGTACAAAATGTAGGCGACCTGCAAAATGGTAATGTCTTATGTTTGTTTTTTTATTTTGAAGCCAAAAGCCTAGGTATCTTCTTCTGTAGACCAGAAAATATTAATTTATGTCTATCACTGGATTCGAAGAGTGTTTAGTAGGTCTATATTAAATTTCACATATCACTAGGGGACCCCCAGAAATCCTTCCGCGACCCCCATGGGGGTCCCGACCCCCAGGTTGAGAACCATTGACATAGAGAATGCTCCACTCCTTATAAGGGCACAAAGTGAACAAAGCAGAGTACAGCCCGCTTGTACTTTACTCCATAAAAAGCAGACTAAATGAATGTGTAAATGCAGCCTGTAAGAGCATCTGTAAGTATTTAAAGTGACCAAAAAGTCACGTGCAGGAACCCATCCCCCAGAAAACTGCTTCAAGCAAGAATGCCTGACTGGCCGATTTTTTTTCACTCTCCTTTTTTTTTTTTTTTTCTTTGCGCTAACTTTTTTTTTTTTCACCTACACCATTGCTTTTTCACACTCACTTGTTTTTTGTTTTGTTTTGATTCTTTTGCATGAAACAGTGAATGGTTTCTTGGTGAGCCTGTTTCACTTTTTAAACTAAACGTTCTGTAACTAAACTAAATAAACTAAACTAAACCTTTTTGTCCAACAAAACGTTCTGACGCTGCTAAAAGCTCAAAAATCCAGTTTAATAGACCTTCATAATCTACTTATTGCTCCATTATTTGAACATGAGGCACGATGTTAGATATTTTAGAAGACTGGGCAGGCTCTTTGTCATTTTTTGCTCGGGTTCGGTCTCCTGAAGTTTCCTCTTCAGTGATCGGACACAGACTGAGCTCAGGGTCTTGTACAGTGGGCGGAGCTTCACATATTTCTTCCAATCAAGACTCTGCTGGTTTTTCTAAAGGGCTACGATTGGACAGAGTGAGTCAGCCCCTTCCACTCATATGAATAAAACCCCCAGAGCTCAACCCCAGTCAGTGAGCATTCCCGTTCCTGTGCTGCAGCTGATGATGGTCCTATTCTCTCTCTGACCGCGACAACAAAAGAAACCAAAGTAAACGAGCCCGTGGACCGAGACTTCTTTACGCAGCGCTGTTCTCCGGGAAAATCCACTCGTAAATCTACGCGGGGCTGTTAGAAAGACTTTTGCTGAATTTAAGAGTCGAGTTGCATTTTTGTCCGTTTTACACAAGTGATTATACGGTAATTTTCCACTAATAACTGAAACAAATGCGTTTAACTCTATTGTTATCTTAAATTTGAAATTAACTATAGCCCAATGGTTCCGTCGCGACTTTATTTAAGCCTAATTATGATTATGATTCTTTTTTTGTTTTTTTATGCATGGTCGCTTGTTGCGCTTTGAACATCTGGCTAACTCCGCTTCAACCCACCTTTCAGCAGTTTGATTTATTCCGCGCCTCTGTTGAAGATTAACGCTGAGGTTTTTTGGTCTGAAGCTTTTTTTTTTTCCTGGAATCGAGGTAAAACGCGTTAGATAAAGAGTTAAGTTTAGAGCTTCAAAGTAACGATGTGTGTTCCTGCTCGGCTCGTGAATCGCAACAAGTGTCCTCAGCCCTTCTAAAGAGTCACTGCAGCGCAGTACCATTCAAGCCAATGCACCACTACCACAGACCTCGAAGTGAATAGTCTGACTCTGCGGACTGGAGTGCAGAGTGGCAGCGCACTCCACCACGGCAGCGCCGCCCATTTCCTCCTCCCTCTGAAAATTCTCGTAAAGGACTAGAGACAGCACAAGAGCCAAAGAGAGCGAAAAAAAGTTGTTGTTTTTGCTGCTGGTGAGCGCGATGTGACTTGTGCTGGAGCGTTAAAAGAGCACTGGGCAAAGAAAACAGAGTCATGTGCAGTGGATCAGCTGAGCAAGTTAAACAGAAACTTATGGCACAGTGATTCAAGAGGCGTGGTGGCCTCTTACAAATACACTAGCCTATTTAGCAGATTAACTCAATGGTATGAACTATGTTAATGATTTTGTTCTTTTTCTTACAGCTGTGCTCTACAACTAAACCAGTGGAGGACATCCTGTCTGTGGATAAAGCCAACCACAACTATTTTACCAAATGTTCTCTCACCCAGCTAACACAGTGCACAACTTCGACCTAAAATGATAAAATGTTCTACAGAGAAGGTGATGTTCTTTGCCAATTATGGCAAAAAAAAAAAAATCAATGAGTGGAAAATCTGCAAATCAAGTCAAACTTAAAGCAGCCAAGAAAACACATTTACAAAACCTAAAGTTTTTTTGCATCTGATCATGGCAAAGCAGAACCCCAAACCAAACGGTTTTATCAGTGATGGGATGAGTTTTGTACACACAACCAATGGAGTGAAGAAGCTACTCAGATACAGTCCTCTCCAACCACAAAGAAGCTCAAGAAAATAAAAAGATTTCTACTGAAACTTGAGCCTAACAGAGCGACCAAACAAAAGCTAAACAAAATGCTCTCTACAAAATTAAGCTGTACAAAGACAGCCAGCTCTTGAACCTGGAAAGTGAGGAGGAAAGAGTCAGCAGCAGCTGATACACTCACAATTAAACATCTAAAGACCGAGGTCGTCTCAGTATGCAGATTCAAACCTTGATGCTTTTGCAAAACACATAATGTAGAGTTGTCTATGTCACTCACACTGACCTTCAACTGCTGGAGCAACGCTGAAATTGTGTCCTTAAATGTTTATACATTACTGCTGCTGGGCCAAAGTAGAAGCGGAATTCAACAAATCAAAAACAATAAATGATGGAAAGAGCCTTTATGCACACAATCTTTGGGCCACATTGAACCATGTGCAACAAGCCCATCTGGTCCTCAAGTCTGCAGAGAAATCTTGAACCACCAGTCATATAGCACTGCCTCTGTCTCAGCCCGGGGCCGGCACATACGAAACAGAAACAGGCTCTACAGAGCCAGGACAAAACCACAGTCAGGACCACCCAAAACAGAGAAGCAGTCAACAGTAAAGAACCTGTGCAGTGAACTAAACGAGCAGATAAAACTTGTCGATCTCTGAAAACTTCCCATTAGGTATTGGGACAACAAGAGAGCCAACAGAGAGACGAAAACCTCCTGAGGGTTTTTCCTGCTAGTTATCGCAATGTGACTTGTGCTGGAGAGTTAAAGGAGCACCGCGGCAAACAAAACAGAGTCATGTGCAGTGAATTAGCTGAGCAGTTAAACAGAAACTAATGGCACAGTGATTCAAGAGGCGTGGTGGCCTCTTACAAATACACTAGCCTATATTAGCAGATTAACTCAATGGTATGAACTAATGTTAATGTATTGTTCTTTTTCTTACAGCTGTGCTCTACAACTAAACCAGTGAAGAACATCTTGTCTGTGTGATGACTGCTGCTGTGCTCTTGAAACAGCTGGGATCTGGGCAGAGTCTGTCCTATCGAGGCGCAGCTATACTCTGTGCTGAATGAGGCAGAGGACATGAACGATCCACAGCTCTGAAGTAGTCTCCTTACAGATCACGGGACACATGAAAGACAGCACTGGATAAACATGAACGGAGAAGGATACATGACATGACAGCATAAAACTGAAACACTGATTCACCGTGTTCAGCCCTGACTCTGGTCCGTGTTCAGCCCTGACTCTGGTCCGTGTTCAGCCCTGACTCTGGTCCGTGTTCAGCCCTGACTCTGGTCCGTGTTCAGCCCTGACTCTGGTCGTGTTCAGCCCTGACTCTGGTCCGTGTTCCAGCCCTGACTCTGGTCCGTGTTCAGCCCTGACTCTGGTCCTTGTTCAGCCCTGACTCTGGTCCGTGTTCAGCCCTGACCTGGTCCTTGTTCAGCCCTGACTCTGGTCCGTGTTCAGCCCTGACTCTGGTCCTTGTTCAGCCCTGACTCTGGTCCGTGTTCAGCCCTGACTCTGGTCCTCGTTCAGCCCTGACTCTGGTCCGTGTCAGCCCTGACTCTGGTCCGTGTTCAGCCCTGACTCGGTCCGTGTTAGCCCTGACTCTGGTCCTTGTTCAGCCCTGACTCTGGTCCGTGTTCAGTCCTGACTCTGGTCCTCGTTCAGCCCTGACTCTGGTCCGTGTTCAGCCCTGACTCTGGTCCTGTTCAGCCCTGACTCTGGTCCGTGTTCAGTCCTGACTCTGGTCCTTGTTCAGCCTGACTCTGTCCGTGTATAGTCTGACTCTGGTCCATGTTCAGCCCTGAAGAACCTGTGCAGTGAACTAAACAACAGTTAAAACCTGTCGATGGCACAGTGGTTCAAGAAGTGTGTTTGTGTCACCGCAGTGCAGGACTACTGCCTCAAACCAATGCACCCTACACAGACCTCGGAGCAGTGCATAGTCTGTGGACTGGAGTGCAGAGTGGACACTCTCACCAGCTGCTGAGCTGCTCAATTTCCATCTTCTCTGAAAACTTCCGATTTAGGTATTGGACAACAAGAGAGCCAACAGAGACGAAACCCCCCTGAGGGTTTTTCGCTGCTGGTTATCGCAATGTGACTTGTGCTGGAGAGTTAAAGGAGCACCGCGGCAAACTAAACAGAGTCATGTGCAGTGGATCAGCTGAGCAAGTTAAACAGAAACTTATGGCACAGTGATTCAAGAGGCGTGGTGGCCTCTTACAAATACACTAGCCTATATTAGCAGATTAACTCAATGGTATGAACTATGTTAATGATTTTGTTCTTTTTCTTACAGCTGTGCTCTACAACTAAACCAGTGGAGGACATCCTGTCTGTGGATAAAGCCAAACCACAACTAATTTTACCAAATGTTCTCTCACCCAGCGAACACAGTGCACAACTTCGACCTAAAATGCTAAAATGTTCTACAGAGAAGGTGATGCTCTTTAGCCAATTTATGGCAAAAAAAAGAGTGGAAAATCTGCAAAATCAAGTCAAACTTAAAGCAGCCAAGAAAACACATTTACAAAACTAATTTTTTTTTGCATCTGATGCATGGCAAAGCAGAACTGCCCAACCAAACGGTTTTATCAGTGATGGGATGAGTTTTGTACACACAACCAATAGAGTGAAGAAGCTACTCAGATACAGTTCTCTCCAACCACAAAGAAGCTCTTAAGCAAATATCAAAGAAATTGAATGGATTTCTACTGAAACTTGAGCCTAACAGGAGCGGACTCCAAAACAAAAGGCTAAACAAAATGCTCTCTACAAGATTAAGACTGTACAAAGACAGCCAGCTCTTTGAACCTGGAAAGTGAGGAGGAAAGAGTCAGCAGCAGCTGAAACACCTCACAATTCAAACATCTAAAGACCGAGGTCGTCTCAGTATGCAGATTCAAACCTTGATGCTTTTGCAAAACACATAATGTAGAGTTGTCTATGTCACTCACACTGACTTCTACTGCTGGAGCCACGCTGAAATTGTGTCCTTAAATGTTTATACATTACTGCTGCTGGGCCAAAGTTAGAAGCGGAATTCAACAAATCAAAAACAATAAATGATGGAAAGAGCCTTTATGCACACAATCTTTGGGCCACATTGAAACCATGTGCAACAAGCCCATCTGGTCCTCAAGTCTGCAGAGAAATCTTGAACCACCAGTCATATAGCACTGCCTCTGTCTCAGCCCGGGGCCGGCACATACGAAACAGAAACAGGCTCTACAGAGCCAGGACAAAACCACAAGTCAGGACCACCCAAAACAGAGAAGCCAGTCAACAGTAAAGAACCTGTGCAGTGAACTAAACGAGCAGATAAACTTGTCGATCTCTGAAAACTTCCCATTTAGGTATTGGGACAACAAGAGAGCCAACAGAGAGACGAAAACCTCCTGAGGGTTTTTCGCTTCTGGAGAGCACAATGTGACTTGTGCTGGAGAGTTAAAGGAGCACCGAGGCAAACAAACCAGAGTCATGTGCAGTGGATCAGCTGAGCAAGTTAAACAGAAACTTATGGCACAGTGATTCAAGAGGCGTGGTGGCCTCTTACAAATACACTAGTCTATATTAGCAGATTAACTCAATGGTATAAACTATGTTAATGATTGTTCTTTTTCTTACAGCTGTGCTCTACAACTAAACCAGTGGAGGACATCCTGTCTGTGAGATAAAGCCAAACCACAACTAATTTTACCAAATGTTCTCTCACCCAGCTAACACAGTGCACAACTTCGACCTAAAATGATAAAATGTTCTACAGAGAAGGTGATGCTCTTTAGCCAATTTATGGCAAAAAAAAGAGTGGAAAATCTGCTAAATCAAGTCAAACTTAAAGCAGCCAAGAAAACACATTTACAAGACCTAAAGTTTTTTTGCATCTGATGCATGGCAAAGCAGAACTGCCCAAACCAAACGGTTTTATCAGTGATGGGATGAGTTTTGTACACACAACCAATAGAGTGAAGAAGCTACTCAGATACAGTCCTCTCCAACCACAAAGAAGCTCTTAAGCAAATATCAAAGAAATTGAATGGATTTCTACTGAAACTTGAGCCTAACGGGAGTGGACTCCAAAACAAAAGGCTAAATAAAATGCTCTCTACAAAATAAAGAGCCTTTATGCACACAATCTTTGAGCCACATTGAAACCATGTGCAACAAGCCCATCTGGTCCTCAAGTCTGCAGAGACATCTTAGAACCAGTCTATTCAGCACTGCCTCTGTCTCAGCCCGGGGCTGGCACATACAAATAGAAACAGGCTCTACAGAGCCAGGACAAAACCACGGGTAAGGACCACCCAAAACAGAGAAGCCAGTCAACAGTAAAGAACCTGTGCAGTGAAGTAAACGAGCAGTTAAAACCTGTCGATGGCACAATGGTTCAAGGAGCGTGTTGTGTCACCGCAGTGCAGGACTACTGCCTCAAACCAATGCGCCCTACACAGACCTCGGAGCAATGCATAGTCTGTGGACTTTTAGTCTTAGTTACATCTACAGCCTGTCCGTCCATGGGAGTGGATCTCTTCTTCACTGTGGTTCTCCTCAAGGTTTCTCTTTCCCCTTAGGGTTTTTTTGAGTTTTCCTTGCCGAGAAGGAGGGTCTAAGGACAGGGATGCATCTGGACCAATATTATTTGCTTGTTTACTAATAATCTTCTTTGACATGCCTGATCAATCATTGCTTCTGATTGTTTATTGTTTCATTGAATGTGTATTGTTTTTTTTTTATTTCCTACTATTCATGTTTGCTAAATTAATCATCTTGGGAAGTCCTGCAGTGATGGCTGTTGTTGTGATTTTGGGCTATACAAAAATAAATTATTTGATTTGGTTTGAGTGCAGAGAGCGCACTCTCACCAGCTTTGAGCTGCTCAATTTCCACTTTCTCTGAAAACTTCTCGTATTGGGCTGGAGACAACACGAGAACCAACAGTACGTCAGCTGAGTTAGTTAAAAGAAAACGTATGGCACAATGGTTCAAGAGTGTGGAGGGACGGCTGGTATCAGTGGGCAAGGTGGGTTAAGCCTCCTGTTTTTTCAGGTAAGAAAATGTGGTTAGGCCTATGAACATGGAGAAGGATACATGACCTGACAGCTTGTAGATAAAAGCTGTTTTTAGCTATATACACATGTTTTAAGGCTATTATAGTATAAAATAGCCTACGTTTTCAGAATAATTACACAAAATTTAAACTGGCAGAGGCAAGCATAAGTTATAATGTAACCTTATATTCTGGCAGCTCTGATTTTGTTGGACTAATCTAAAAGCTGTGGTCAGTCAATCAGCCTGCTGACAAAAGAAAAAACTAAACACAACTATGGTCTGTTCTGTGTCTCCCTCTAGTGTTTGAACGAGGCAGATACAGATCAATCAGGTTTGGTTAATTCAATTGTTGGTCATTTAGATCAAATATATGAATGGATTTTGATGAGAATAAAATACATCAATTCAGAAATAGATAATCACCTAAAATGACATGTATTGAAGACACTGTTAGGTTCAGTGACATCACAACATTCTGTAGGTCATTCATCATTTTGCATCTAAAATTATTACTGTGTAAAAGTAGTTTATTGCTGTGTTAGGCAATGTGCAACTGATTTATTTGTATTAATAATATTGATAAGCTTACACTGACTGATGAATAATGAGAAAAAGTATTAACACAACCTATATAGACCATGAAAGTGTATAAACTTTGTTTCTTATGGGAGCCAGTGTTGGGTAAGTTACTGTAAAATTGTAATACATAATATATTACTAGGATTTAAAAAAATGTATATATTTCCATTACAATCTTACAGTCTCAAATATACAGTCGCTTATATTTGATATTTTTTACTCTTTAGATTCTTTATCTTTATTTGTGTTTTCTGTGTTATATGTTGCACATTAGCACCTCAGCAAGTTCCTAGTCTGTGAATTCTGTTTGTTCACTGACAATGGCAATAAAATTCTTTCTGATTCTGATTCTGATAACTTAGCTACACTATAGTCTGAGTTACTTTTAAGCTAGTTACACATTTGTTAAGACATTGTGCAACACTAATCCTGTTACATTTACACTTGATTACTGATTAATTTACATATAGTTTTCAATAGAATACCAATGCAATCAAAGTAGCGCAGCGGATTTTCACACTTCAAACACAAGTTTTCCCCTCATAAATCCTTCAACACATGGTTACGATTGACATGTATTCATTTTGATTGCAATTGTGGTTTATAAACTTTTAACAAACGAGAAAGTGAAAGTGAAGATGACCACCCAAGCACAGCCAATCAGAGAACAGCAGTCGACTCCTGATGAGAACTAAAACTCGTATTTTTTCATTTCAGACAGTACTGTTTAATTTTTCAGAAAGTACTGTATTTCCCATATACTTATTATTATCCCAACACTGATGGGAGCAGATGTGGCTCAAAAGTGTAAACTTTTTACACCTGGGTTGAAAGAAGGTCTTGATTTCACAGTAGTTTTATGTGAGTGAATATTGTATGCTTTTTATCATACTTTTTTTCCACAGCACCATCGTGTGGTGCATTTATGTTACTAACACTAACCTAGTTGGGAGGTGAAGCCCTATTTGTGGAAAACTTAAATAATAGTAATAAAGTAAATAATATCACATGATGAATTTGAATTGTGTTTGTCCTCCTGATGAAGGCAGCAGGCTGATTGACATGCCATAGTCCATTTTGACATGCCATAGTCCATTTGACATGCATTTTAATTTAGAAAAGTGTGTTTTTTCTTTGTGTTTTTTTTTTTTTTTTTTTTGTCAGCTGAGTTTAACCTTTTTGTCTAATTTTGGCTTAACAGTGGTAAAAGTACTGAAGTCACTAATCAAGTAAAAGTACTTTTTAACTTTAATAAGGTTAAAAAGTAAAAAGTATCACACTGCCAAACGTTATTCTCTGCCCTTGTTTAAAACTATACGTTTGTCAGCTTATTTAACTTGTTTCAAGACATTTCTGATGTTTTCAAGAGATTTGAGCTTGAACGAAAAATGTAAAAATGTTTTACTTCAATAGCAAATAATTTGACTTTGAAAAAAGAACACATTAGAAAACACAAGGAAAACCATCTTAACCAGAAAAACTACCAAAAATAAAGACTAAAATCCAGATTTTAAGACATTTAACTTATCTAGAAATACATTTTTTGCAGTGCACAAATGTGTAATGTGTTGGAGCATGAGTTGGGCTTTACAGTCAATTATTTATAATTATTGTGACTTTTATTGTGTTAAATATGCAATTATTAGAAATTTTAATTATTTCAGTTGTTATTTTGTTCACTGGGCTCTAATACACAACAGCACAGCAGCTCTAGTGTTGGGCTCATAAAGTACCTAACCTGTTTTAAAAATGTAGGAGTAGAAAATACATACTTCTTGTAAAAGTAAAAAGTCATCAGAATTTGTAATGCTCAAGGAAAGTACAGATACTCAAAAAAAAAAAAAAAAATACAGTACTTGAGTAAATATACTTCAACCATTGGGTACTGTCTACATTTTCGTTCTCTTCAGGAGCCGAACATAGCGCTCTGTGCTGTGCTTGAGTGGTCCTCTTCAGTTTCACTTTGTTGTTTGTAAAAGAAGTTTATTAGCGACAATTACAACCAAGATGAATACATGACGATATTTACCATGTGTTGAAGAATTTAGGAGAGGAAGTTGTCCGATTTAATCATAAATCAGGTTTGCAGTGTAAAATTGGTAAAAGTCTTTACTGAAAATGTCCTCCCTCAAAACTCAGATCATTTTAAAATTACTTAACACTGAAAAGGACAATATTTAAAAAGGCTGCTGCAAGTTCAAAGTTCAATATTCAGTGACATGTCATGTGACCCGACTCAGGACAGTTTCAATCTCATTATAAGTGGTTGTGTTGTTGCTTTAGGACCATAGATTCATTTTCTTACTCCCTACACTCTCCTTCACTTGAACAGAAGTCATGTTTAGTGTGAGAACAGATGAAGCTACTGCTGGTCTGGGTCTGGGCCGGTCTCGGGGAAAGGGTGGAGGCCTCTCATGTGCACCACCAGCTCTGGAAGCACCATCAGGACAGAATGATGATAACCTGCTGTTTCCTGTACCTCCAAACACAAGAAACACAGCACATTTTACACACTGAAGAGATCTTGTAATGTTCCACGGCTTTCTATAACAAATGTAACAACAGTTTGAAGGGGGAATAAGCAGATTCAAAGACCGCAGCAATGTGTAACCAAGAGAGAGATGTAGGATTAATCATAATACACATGTTTAGGCACTTTTTCAATCAAATCAGTTTTACTAAAAAATAATGAGAATTCTGAAATCATCTCTTTAATCATTTTGACCTATTTTCTCTCACAAAAATGGAGCACAAACAAATGCATATTTTTGTCTTTTATGTCTTTGTTGCACCAAGTAAATAAGAAAAAAAAATCAGTTATCATTTTAAGTAGGCTTGTATTGCCTCAAAATAGACTGTTATTTAGCTTGTAGGAGAGCCTCTTTTGTTTCCATAAAAAAAATGTTCCTTAAGTTGTGTTTTTTTATACTACAGCTTATCATGTATATATCCCCATTGAGAATGTCTCAAAGTATGGTTTTAACTTTCTATTTCTGTTGAATATAGTCAACTTTTCACCTCCAGAAAGTTACATCTTAATAAAAGTGTGGTGGTTCATTCAGTTTAGGTCAAATGTAAACTTTTGAATGATTCACTGTATTACACGCCACTCCAAATAAGTTTCAAAATGCCTCCCATTGTGAAAAAAGCTTGGACACCTCCTAAAAAGATGTGCCAATGACTTTGATAGATGACGACAATAAAGAGATCTCTGAGATCTGAATGAATGTCTCTTATCTCAGCCACCTGAATGGCACTGACCTGCTGTGACCTCTGCAGAAGATGCAGCGATGCATTGTGTTTGTGTCAGGTCTGAAATGATAAAGTCTGCTCTTTCTGGACTCTTCCCAGTTTCATGTTTGTGTTTTGAGTTGAGACAATAGTGCAGCAGGGAGTGGTCGCTTCAGCAGGATATGAGGAGTGTGGTTAGAGCTTCTACACCAAAAACTATGAAGGACTGCAATGCATGGAAACTAGTCTTTGGGCTAGCAGGCATTACATTAAAGTTTTACTGCTGGTCACCATGAGTAGTATATTAATGTTCTAAAATCCACAATAATTTATTGATTTATTTGGAAAGGAACAGATACAAAACGTTGACTAACTGTAACAATACAGTCCGATGCATGTATTATAGTGCTTTTAACTCAAGCTTATTCGCAGCACTTGTCCCTAGAACGGCTTTTAACATACAAAAGTAATACAAAATTCAAACTTTTCTATATACATTAAATACAGGTGTAAAGACACATTAAATGTAATGCAGTTTTGTTGCTGACACATCAAAGATTTATGGCTTTGGGTTTGAGGCTGAAAGGCGTCTTTTTCTAAACTTACAAACTTTAACTTTTTACACATTCATTTTTGTCTCCATTTTTTTTTTTTTTTGAGAAATATGGTGTAAACAACACTTTGTTCAGTGTGGGTCTCAATGTTCAGTGTGGGTCTCAATGTCAGTGTGGGTCTCAACTGATCAAAATCAGCAATTAATAGGTCACGTAAAAGTAGACTAGTCTGAGCACATAAACATGCATGATTTCACTTTGCAGTAGATGAAGTGAAATGAAACCGAGGCACTAGGTGGCGCCAGCCTGGCAAAAATATCTACTCAGTTACTGTACTTGTAAGGCCTACTCTGCCATAATTTTAGTGAAAGTGTTGAGCAAATTACAACAAAACTGGAATACATATTACCTTGTAACTAGTTATTACATGGCTAGTTACAGGGATGAAAATGCAACATATTTGTATTACAACTAACTCTCCAAAAAGCTAACTCTCTAAAATGTAATGAAACTGATGTTGGGAAACTCCTAAGTTTAGCAGAACGTGGTAGTAATGAAATGTGGTCTCAGTGTCCAAGACCAAGTCCAAGACAAGACTGAGTCCAAATGTGCTTGGGTTTGAAATGAGACCAAGACCCCTCATATTATCAAAAATCTACAAAAGATCTATTTGTTGGTCTTTGTTAATATTTTTCAATGAGATGTGTATGAACATTAACCTCCATCTGTTTGAGTGCGCACAGACAGACATCCACTGTTGCATTTATATTGGTAATAGGCATGTATTTGATCATGTTTGAATTTGCTTCATTTTGAACAGAACATAAATATACACACAATAAAAAATGAAAATATGAATAATGAAATACAAATAGTGTTTATAAATAATTCAGTTTGAGATAACAGCTCTACTTCAGCTATTCTACTTTTGTTTGTCCAATTTTATTCACAAAATTCGACCTAGTGAAGTATTTAGCAGGAGGACTGTATCATAATTAGACAAACGTAAGAAAGTAGTCTATCTGCTGGATAAAAATAAGTAGCGTTTTTTTTTCTTCTATTAAAAATGTAGCCCACATAGTGCACTTCAGTGATCCTGCACAGTCCTTCAAATGAAAACCAAATCATATGAAATATCAACAAGACATCAATCTGTTTAGCGGCCTTTCTTTAATTAAACGTCCTTTTTTGTTCTCCTGTTAATACCAGTCAGGAGTCATTCAATCAGCTGAGTATAAATAATAGAGTGTGGATCAGCTCCTCTGGGTCAGGTTACAGCAGCAGGGCTTAAAGTCACCTGTCCAAGAACTGAACTGACAGCAACATTATTTTTAGGGAAGTCAAGGTTATTAGGTTAATTGACTCAAGTCATTCTATTGTAAGAACAAACAAATAGCATAATAAAAGTGTCATGTTTAGGCGCACAATAAAAAACTAGGGACGGGCAATATCAGTTACAATTGTGGCATCTTCTGTACCTGGTTTATAGAAAAAATATATATGTTCCAGATGAATACATTTGAGTAATTGAGTAAATGTATGGTTTTGTGTGAATCCCTGTTTTCACCTACCACCTATCCCCGCTCACTCATATGTATCACTTCTGATTATTCTGAAAATATGAAGTAAAACATGAAGGATTTAAAACTGTCATGTAGTTTTCAATAAAAACAAGTCATTTAAGGAGACCTATTGTTTAACCTCGTTATAAGTGCCTATCATTATTAGTTACTCAAAGTTTAATTAGGAATGATTCATGCATGTTTGAGTAATCTTGTCTTGTCTGCTGCTGATGATTGAGTGCTTAGAAAAAGCTCTGTTTTCATCTAACACCTATCCTCGCTCTCTTGTCTTCAGATTTAGAATAAAGCGGTATGGTTGAATAAGTCACTTTTAAAATCTACTTGTTACATTAAAATCTTACAATAACTACTCTTTCACCCCTACAAAATGCGCATAATTCCAAAAGTCGAATACATAGGACCAATTGGAATTTGGAAATTGTTTAAGAGGTGTTTCCATTAACGTGTCCAGTGGATAAGGTGGTCTTTGTGTCCCTAGCAACAAGCAGATGTTAGAAATGGAGATGGAGACCGCAGACAAAATGCGCTTTTCTTTGGCCAAATCAAACGCAGCGAGAAGGACATCGGATCCAACTTTTGAAGTCAACGTGTTTTTTTAACAGCCTGAGCGTCGCCGCACACTTGGGAGTGTCAATGGCAAAAGCCATTTTAGGAGGTCGTGGTGGCCTGACACTTCACTCCAAACCTGAGGGTGGAACATTTCAGAATGAGTGAGGCAACATTTGAAATATTATGCCAAATCATTCATTGGACCTTTCGTGGGACCCACACAGACGCTCGGCCGAGTTCCTGTCCCAAATAAAAAGCGCATCGCCATTGCCCCGTATAAGTTGGAATTCTGTGCTGATTACAGGCTCATAGGAGAAATGTTCCACCGTCCACCGCTGCATTTATGCCCTTTGCAATGCAATACGGCATAAAATGCTGGACGTTATCAAATTACCAAATGTGGAAGAGGCACGGATGATTGTACCACAAGGGTATGGCGTTTGGATGGCACCCACATCCCAGTACTTTGTAATCACAAAGGAATGAAAGGATGGAGCTTATCAGTTCTGCAGTTTTGCACATTAAGTGAATGGACCTGTTTCTATTTCGAAGCTATTTTACACTCATTTTGTGTTTTACGAAGAACAAAATGTAAATTACTGATTTACTATGTTACAGTTTGTTCCTAAACACAACAAAAAAAACCAGTAGGGGCCCTTTAAAATCTATTGTTTAATTACGTTTTTTTTTTTTACAATGAAGAGGCAAGGGCTCATAGATTCTATTTTGAGCAAAAGTTACTTGCTCTCTTCACATTTTAAATAATTTGTTTTAGAAGTTGTAAAATACTGATCTGTCATAGTTCATGACTAAATTCATGGGAAAAAACACAGCAGATCTCCTTTAAAGCAGAACTAAGCAACATCAGCGGTAGTGCTCCGCCTACAGCTCTGTTGTATAATTAAACTTGTCGAATGAATTGAAACATAATATTTAATTATTTTCAAATTTTTGCGTAACCTTGAGATTGAAAGAAGGCAGCAAAAGCATGTGCTAGAACATTTTACACTGCAAAATAATAATAAAAAAATCAATAAGCCAGAGTTTTTCAGGAGAGTAATTCTGGTCGGGATGGGGCAAGACAGAAGTTTCAGTTGCTGTATTTGGAGCAGGAGGCAACTGAGAGAGCCGACACATGCTTCAAATGCCCAAAATACAATTAAGATTTAACAAACTTGTTTCTGCTTTAAATGAACACCTTCTGTGCTTTGTTCCATTTTCTTAACATAGAAGATAATCGTTGCAAACTAACATTTTCAATGACGTGTCACTGGCGAGTTGCGGGAAAAGGGTGAAGCTGAGCAGAAATAATGACGGAGGTATTTTCACGTGAAGGAAGCCACTCCTGATAGCACCCTGACCATGGGCTTCCTGTTGTGGGCAGACGCTTCAGAGCTCCGGGCAATACAGCTGCCTCAACCTCAGAAATCACAACAGGACTTTACTTTAATGTTGTTTGCATGGCATTTTCTGTTTGTCAAAGTTAGCAGTTGTAGATAAATATTCTAACTCAGAAAATATCATGTTTTATTTATTCACCTATAGTGTTTTGTTGTGTTATGTGTGATGACATTCATTCAAACATTTTCCACCGCTTGTTCCCATTAAAAGTCTCATGTGACTTTGGGCCGTAGGCAGGGCAGGGGTACACACTGTGGCCAGCTTGTTGCAGAGTTAGAAGTATAATCATTTGGAATATTCTAATGCAAACAAGGATGCACAATGCCGCAACACATGGCGAATGTCTAGACACTGATCATCGAATACAAAATTGTTCTACACGGCTTCTAAATTAAAAGCATTGACCACTATAATCACAATTTTGATTTGATTTTGTTTAGCCTTTGAAAAAAAAGATCTAACTTGCTAATATTCTGTCTCAAAGTTTGTCCTATCTTTCAAACATGTTTTTACTGATCGTTCAGTCTTTCAATTTAAAACCCCAAATAAATCAACATGACAAAATAAAGAATTCTTGATTTTTTTAATTTATTTTTTTTATTGCGCTACACTTTCTGCATTATATCTGCATCGTCATTGTTGGAAAGTGGCTACATGACAATTTTGAAATATTAATTGTTTTTAGTAATTACAAGTGTCTGTGTCATGGGGATTCTCCGGATACTCTGGTTTCCTCTCACCTCCAAAAACATGCATGCTTAGGTTAAATGGGGATCTGTTTAACCATGTGATGAGTTGGCCACTGTTCAGGGTGTTCCTCCACCTAAGGCCCAAAGTCACTGGTATAGGCTCCAGTCACCTGCGACCCCAAATGGAAACAGGCAGTAGAAAATAAATTAATGTACTTGGAGTCGCACTACTTTGCAGGGAAATCAATACCTTAAGATGGGTACCTTTTTTGTTATGAACCAAGCAGTAGTAAATGCAGCACTATATGTTAGGAAAAGTAGACTGCTGTGTGCAAACCAAAGTAAATAAGAAAATATTTTTCATTTAATTTTTCAGGAACCTACAGCAGTGCTCTGATGGCTGTGTTTGGATGACCCACTCCAGAAGACCTTTTGCTTTCTGTAAAAATATGTTCTTAAGTCATAACTGCAGCAATAAATCCACATATGTGGATATTTACTATGTACCAAAGAGAGAGCGAAGTAGGTACCTACTCTGTTTTGCTGTGGGAATATTACTGGTAGGCTCTTTACCACTATGGACATAGCTGCTGCCAGTGCTAAGTGAAGCAAGACAGAACCAGATTGGCAGCCTTGCTTCCATCAGTCTGTCTCAGGGCAGCTTAGGCACAAGTGAAATTATGACATTGAGTTAAGCATTGAAAAGAGGTGTACAAAACTCTAAAGATTACAATGGCCTAAATCCTAATTATTGTATAATAGAAAAGACAGGATTTCCAGAAGTTACTTGATGCATTTTTATCTTTACAAAAAAAAAAAAATAATAAATGTCAGCAGCTTTGTAGGTTAAATAGAATGTAGGTTACTTTCTATTTAACTTACAGCATTCACTGTTTTGTTATTAATATTTTTCTCAATTGTGGTCAAAAGCAAACAAGCAAAAGTAATATATAGAATTGCTAATATAGGTCACATGTGTTTGTTTGGACACAGGTAAAGACATCTGCCGCTGTTCACAGGACACTTGACCCCTGTGTGTTCACTTAGTTGTGGTCAAAGGTCAAAGAAGCTCAATATATTCTTAGAAACTAGTTTAAATGACATGGTCTGTTTGTGTCGTTCTGTGAAACCTATTTTCTCTCTGTACCACTCTATTGAAGTACTTTAAAAGTGCACTGTGTAACTTTCTGAAAGGTGGAAGGACTGCCGTCTGTGTCGGTGGAGATGTTATAGCCTTCCCTTGAACATTAACACAGAATTGCAACTTGGTAAGAACAGATATTTAACTTATTTTAGACCCAGATTAAAATAATGCTAGAGCTTGCTGGAAATGTCAGGTAACGCAATTTTTTACATTAATTTATCAACAAACCAAAAAAAAGTACAGGAATTTTTACCAAAACAATTGTTCAAAAAGCACACATTTTTATTATCAGTAAAAAGGCAGATTAAGCTCACAAGTTTAAATCTAATTCACTCAAACTTCTGCTGCCGATCTGTGTAATTGTATTATAAAGAAAATCAATTGCAACTAATGCAAATTCTGGTTCAATAAGACACCACTGATAACAGCATCATTTAATGAAAAAAGATGTGATCATCTTGTATGTTACAAATACTTAGTGTATTTGATTGTAATTTTGAGTTATTAATAGTGTACCTGTAATGTAGTTACTGTGAAAATACTTAAATACAGTATTTCAGGGTTCGCCAAGCACTGGCCCAAAGCTGGACCATCTGCTCTCGGGCCCCAGAGGATATTTATTTTATATTCATTCACTTATTTATAGTTCTTTACTATAAACAGAGCAACTTAAACACCAAATTCGCTAAAATACATGCAATAATCAATTTTATGTGCTTGTTATTGGTCCTACACATGTTAAGGTTAAGGTACACTTTATTGTCCCCGTAGGGAAATTTTTCCCTTTGCATTTAACCCATCCTTCAATGCCTCTGGGGCATCTCCTCAGGAGCAGTGATCGCCACAGTGCAGCGCTTGGGGACCCATCTCCAGTTGTTCTTGCTAGGCTTGGTCAGGACTACTGTAGCTATACCCTATCGTGCATGTTATTGGTTGGTGGGGGGAAACCGGAGTGCCCAGAGGAAACCCACCCAGACACGGGGAGAAACATGCAAACTCCACACAGAAAGGCCTGGGCTTCTTGCTGTGAGGCAAGAGCGCTATCCGCTCAGCCACCGTGTCGCCCTTAATGTCAATAGATTCCTGGAACTATTGTACCAGTCCTTACAAGAAAAAGGTTGTAGACCACTGCTGTAATTAAATTACAGTAACTGATGTCATACTATTTCAAAATTCAAAAACAAGACTTAATGTGTAAAACAACTCAGACACAGATGAGCAGCTGGAACAGGAGCAGAATAATTTCTATTGTCTGTTAAAGCAACTAATTAGTTTTCCTGTTTAAATGCAAATAAACCATCAAATCCTATAATTGTTTGATGTACAATATTATAAAGTAGCTACACGTCACTTTTGGGGGATGTGACTAAGCAGTGTAACTTACATTTCTGAAAAGTAAAAAGTAACAAATAACTTCTGGTCTACTTTCTCCCAACACTGCACATCTGGATTTTGCTAAAACATTTTTGACTAAATAAATTAACCTGGTAAAGACTTTTTATAATAAATGTCATGTGAGAAGTGAATTTAATGCTCTTTTCAATGACACAGAAAAACAATCTCACACAAGTGTTATCCGAAACAACTTTTTAATAGTTGAAATAAATACTCCATTACATGCATGATCCAAACACATACAATACTATGGGAGGAGTCTGGTGGATAGTGTAAAAACATCATGGCATACACACGCAGCAGCTTTTACCCAGGACAAATTCACACATTAACATCTCAATCGTCCATCTTCTGCTTCCACCACACGGCAGCGACACGGAGGTAATCAGTCCGGTGTTAAAACGGGTTACATTCACAACCAGCGTGAACCAAACCAGGAAATATTGTGTGACTGTATTAAGCCACTGTACTGCAAACTATACACAGAAGGCACATGGCTGAACCGGGTGTGGACTCTTCAGAAACATTACAAATTACAGAGTTTTATTCAGAACTGCGATGCTGATTTATCCACAATGAGTCGATTATCCAATTACAAAGCAGATTTGTTTAACTTTGAGTTGCCAGAAGTCGAACAATCAATCAAATTTTGCTTCAGAACAAGATGTGGTTATATTTTTTTTTGCTGCAAATTTTCTCAATGGCAGGTTAACAGACAAGACAATTCTCTATCAGCAAAACTATGTGTTGTGTCAAGATTTAAGTAAATAATTTAACTATTTTTGAGTTAAAGGTGCACTGTGTAACTTTTCTGGTCCCTGCTTGTCTCCAGGGTAAAGTTGCTTTGCCTAGAATGCTTCCTTGTGCAACGTTAAACTAGAGCTGCAACTAATCAATTATTAAAATATCATATACTAATTTTGTAATTGAAAATTGTTAAATAATAGGTTCTAATCTACAGCATTGAGCTAAAGTTGAGTCAAATTGAATTGAATTTCATGTAAAAATTTTTTTTTTTTTATGGAAGTAAATTTTATATGGAAAAAGCAATTCTACCTAAAGAACTACTTAAAGTTGAGGTAAACTTATGATAAACCAGCACTTTGTGAAAAATGACATCACTGTGTACTGTCTGAGCTGGATAGTAAAGAATTTTAGTTTGAATTTTACTTCTAATCAGGAGCTGAATTCTGCGCTCTGATTGGGTGGTCCTGTACAGTTTCACTTTGTTTGTAAAAAGACGTTTATTGACCATAATTGCGACCAAATGAATACATATAAATCATGTGCCGAAAGATTTATGAGAGGAAATTGTCTAAATTTAAAACCTAAATTGTGTTTGCAGTGTGAAAATCAGGTACCACATCTTTAATCAAAAAAATAATCTTACAATAAATAAAAAGTATTAGTTGCAGCTCTACATTAAACAATTTATTTCACCAAAAATCTACCGGTAATTTTAATCCCATACTGTGAAACATTATAGGCAAAACAATTTATTCCCATGAAGAAAAGGGGGAATGCAGACCCTCCATCAAAATCTTACACAGTGTACTTTTAAATGGCAACGATTAAAGGTGGGGGAGCTGATTTTCACATCGCAAAACCTGAAGCAATGTTCAACTAGTTCATAACTTCATGAAATCAATGTAAATTATTCTTTCTTTTGTCTGCAATAAAACCTTAAAAACATATTTGTACAGACTGCAAAATGAGACTGGAGGTAACCACTCAAGCACAGCCAATCAGAGCGCTGCATTTGACTCTTAAACATGCTTTTTATTTTGATTTAGACAGAACACAGTGATCTGATTTTGTCACAATCTGCTGCTTATGCTATATACGTTTTTGGTAGACAAGACAAAGTTTAAGTTCAAGTACCCCACCTTTAAAAGTTTGCAAAGTTTCTGTTTGGGAAACTAGTAATAGAATCATTTTTAAAGTCACTTATCTGTCTTAATCTGAAATAGACAATGATGAATAAGGATAATGATGTATTTTTGTTTTCGAGGTTTGAGTTGAGGGTTCGTTCAGTTATGGTGACCTACAACAACAATTACAAAGTACGTAAATATAGTTTGCAGAAACACAATGGCAACTGTGAAAAAACAAAACCATGAACATTTTACATTGTTTTAGCCAAGTAAAGAAAAACAAGTGAGGTTTTAATAGGCATGGGATGGATGGTACTTCATTATCAACAAGAATTATTAACCAACTAGTCAAATGATTATTTCTAAAAACATTAAACTAAATCAAGATAGAGCTATGGCGGATGTAGGCTTTTAAAATGCTGATAATGTAATCAACTTCAGCACTAATAAATGATTGACCTGTGCCTTTATAACCTAATGGAAACACGAGTTAGTGTTCACTTTGCCTGCTTAAGCACACAGAGCTGCAAGTTTTTGTTCCACAGAAACAACTGAATTAGTTTGGTTTGTTTGCTCACAGCTGGGGCATTAGCTCAATTATAAATGTGTAAAAAATAGTTAACCCTTAATTGTTTAGGGTAATCTCAAACTGAAAATCCTTTTAAGACTTTCTAAAAATGTAAAGTAAGCATATGAGCAGCTGTTCTTAAATGTAGTGAAGTTTTAACTATTCACAGCAGGGCAATATATTGAATTTTACATAATAATGTGAGTGTTGTTCTCAAGATATCAAAAAAATTAATGAGTGTATGGTTCATAGTAAAAAATGCCACAAAGACAATTAAAAATAGATGCTGGATTTTTTAAATTGGATAACACATGTAATATTTTTGCACTTCTGTGACAAATTTTACAAACACATTACATTCGTGTGGCAGTAGGCTGCGTTCACATGCTATCACAACGCATTCCAGGCCAATAAAATTTAACGCAGGTGTTTAGCAGCTAAAACTAACCTTGTTAAAATACAAAAAGTGAATGGGTTTTAGTCACTAATAGAAATCACCAGATTGAAAATGTGTGAAATGGCCTTTTATGTATTTCATTGCAAAGTATATTGTTATAGGGAAAAACTGGCCACCATCTGGACTTCCACCTTTAAAGCTGGGGTAACTTACTTTTTTAGTTGTAATTTAGTAAACTTTATTGCTTTTACTAAAAAATATACAATAAATGCTGCACTTTATGAAAACATGAGACTACTGAGTACTGTCTGAATTGAATAATAAAGAATTTTAGTTCTAAACAGGAGCTGAATGCAGCGCTCTGATTGGCTGTGCTTGTTGGGTCCTCTCCAGTTTCACTTTGCTGTTTGGAAAATAAGTTATAGTCATATTGCAACCAAAAATGAGTACATGTAAATATTTACCGTGGGTTGAAAGATTTAAGAGAGGAAGTATCAGAGTTAAATTGTGTTTGCAGTGTAAAAATCAGTTACCCCACCTTTAACGCTAACGAAACCAAAATTTTAAGACATGTTTTAACACCTATCTAGTAAACTGACGTAATATTGTCGTGTGAATATCATTGTCAGTATACTGTATATGTAAAAAAAAAATAGATAAAAGTTTGTCAGTATCGCCCAGCCCTGTTTACTGTAAAAAATCAACTAATATCTAGAGATTATACATTACTGTTGTACTTAATTGCTCCACCACTGATAAAAGGGAATTTTGAAATCTAAAAATGAAAACATAATTTAACAGACAGAGAATTTGTTATGGAAATTAAAAAAAAAAAAAAGTTCAGTGTGTTTGCCCAGTATGATGACACCATCCCATGCCTATTCTTTGGTACATTTGTGTATCTAATTCACAGATGCGTGGGAGTTGACCGGAGGAAGTGTGCGTGGAGATGAGCGCTCCCTCAAAGCCTGAGTGAGCAGGGTGCACCCGTCAGACACCGCGCACGCCGAATTCCTAAGCCTCTCCCTGTAGTCGGCCATCTTGGAACTGCTGTCCGGATGCTGCGCTACGTCCCTTAGCCCTTGAGTCAGCAGCACGCACGCCGAAACGACGCTCATGGCTCCACCCAAAACGGCAGTCTGTACACCTTTTCCTTCAGACGAGATGCTAGCCGGTCGACCCAGGAACTGCGGCTCGGTGGCGAATCCAACTAAAGCGTTAACAGATTGAACTAAGGCAGCGCTGAACAAGACGCAACGGTTTCTAGTCAACTCGCTAGGTTGCGTTTTTACTTCTTTCACGCAAGCTAAAAACGCTGTCCCGCTAGTGGCCATGCTTTTGACGCTCAACTTGAACTGCTCTTTAGCAAAGCGGTCGCGGGACCTTTCACTGGCCAATGACGAGATGTCAGTCAGCGTTTTGAGATTGGTGGAAATGTTTTGCGAGAGTTCCAGGAGCAGCTGAGGTGTGAGGTCCAAAATGGGCGTGATGCGCAGAACGTGACAGCTTTGCTCTACTTCGTGTCGACAGCGTGTCACTTTGTAGCGGTCCACCAGGCCGGGAAGGCACGGTTGGGATCCCAAAGTTTCCAAAGCAGCTAGATACGCGCGTGGGCTGAGCATTCGGTCAAAGATACAACCAAATCGGCCATTTCCAAAAGTCGATCGCCCACTTCTGTAAAACGCCCCATGTTGAGTTGGCTTTGTATATCATGTGTAAGAATAGAAAGCTCTTTAGTCCTCGCGATAACTGTGTCTCTGCATTGATCAAAAGTATCGGCTAGCGGAACCCCGTCCGATGCCATGACGGGCCGGGTCTCGCTGGACAACAACAGAGGTCTGCTACAAGTTGCATTTTGATTTTACATGAGTCGCAAATAGAGGAGAGCCTTTTTCTTTGCTGTACGCTGCCACTTTGGGTGATGTTTGATGCTTCGCTGCCGGATTTCCCAGACCCTCCACTCGCCATAATCAGGAGCAGGGTCCGGGAGGGTGCGGTCAAACTCCTCAGTTATTTATAGTCTCTGCTGCTGCATTGTTCGGTTCAGGACATGTCCAAAATAAGCACTACTACATGTACAAGAGGAGCTAATACGAACGATATACTGGCCCAAAAAGTTCCTTCAAATAGTTAATAGTTAATGCACACACAGAGAATAAACATTTTCATTAACTTGTAAACTACATTACTGTATGTTTAAAAAAAATCCCCAGCTTGTTATAAAACTAGTATTTCTGGCATATAAGCCTTGGTTAATCAACATTAAAATATGCTATGTAAAAACTATATGCTATTAATTGACAAGTTACTAAATGCCCTGGTCAAACATATTCATCTCCAAAATATTCTATAGGCTAGTCCCCAAAATATTCACAGGAATTGTAAATGATCACAAAAACTGCAGTGCACCTAAATGCCCTCAAAAACAGGCAAAGTGCAGGTTGAGATAATAAAAATAATGTTTTGAAATACAAACTAGTTTCCAATTGGAATCCCAATATACACTAGCTAACTATGTCTGACATTTTAGCCACTTAAAAGCTATAAAAAGGGACATTTTATAATTCTGTGAAAAGGGAATGTAGCCTGTACGAGCACCGATCTCTGCTCTGACTCGTTCCCACGGACTGTGTCCCGGCTTGACGCGTGCATTCTGGGTTCAAACTGGGCACCACCCGGGCTACTGTTCGTGGCAAAGCTTTCGTTTTCCTCGCGCGCCATCGTTTCATTTCAACTCCATGCTTCCAAAACAGGATCCAAATACCTCAGAGTGTAACTTTTAATCCACTTTTGTAGCGTTTCTTCTTCAGTTTCAGTCCCGTGTTGCAGGTTTGTAGTGGCTCCAAGCAGGGTCGCTCTGACGCCATATGCATCGCCAGTCTGACCGCCCTGCGCCTTCTCCTCCCCGGCCAACAACAGCGTCTCAACCCGGGGTATGGAGCGTGGAGTACCGCTTCTTCCTGACCTCCACACAGACCCGCTTTTGCTTTCCATACCGGGGCGGATGGGCTCAAAACACATCCACTCGTCTGTCCGTCCCGGTGGGAGACGTAGCGGTGATTCCCGCACTCTCAAAGCGGGGTCTCAGTACGAGGAAACGGGGAGGGTGTGGTCGCCTGCTCGGGCTCAGCCAAGTGAAGTTTGAGGCGCAGAGTCGTGTCGAGGAGAGGAGCGGCTCACTGCTCCATCTCGGGCCCGTGTTTGAAGCCTCTTTGCCGGGCTGCAGCTGCTCTGTGCCCCGTTGGATCAACCCGGGAGACGGGACAGTCCGGTTAGGCGAGGAAGGGAGGCAGACAGCGGACTCTCCGGGAGGAACTTTGAGTAGAAACTTGTTACTGAGCTGCCATGAGACTCTGCCCGGCTGCGTCAAGTGTGCGTCAATCACCAACCCGGAAGTGGAGGCGCTTCAAAATAAAACGTTTATTTGTATATATATTTTTTCTGTTTATTAATATTATTATTTAGCTCGAAAGAGTTTCAGTGGACCTAAAATGTTACCATGTATTTTCTTTGTCTATGATATATATGTATTTGAGATATATTTCATATTCTGCAACAAAAGCAATTTTTCCTCTTGGTTTCATTTTATTTTGCTGTAAAATCTCCAAATGGCAAATCCACACATTTGAAAATTATAGTTTCAATTATTTACTCTCTACACTCATTCAATACTTTCAGGCAACTTTCAATGTTGTTTGTATCTTTCTGTGCTCCTTTATGTGACGCATTTCTCTGCACTTCAAGTATACTTATTAACTAATAATGTTACAGTATACTTTTAGTTTACTCATGAAATACCATTCAGACATAATATACTTAATAAAGTACATACTAAGTATTCAGAATAAAGACTAATAAAAATATACAGAATATAAAGTCTATGTATCTAACTGACCTCAATTTGCAAAAAATATTGCGATTTATCAAGCTAATATCGGGCTAATGTCAGATTGATAGGCTATAAAATATCACTCTAAATTGAGTTCTTTACATTATACCACAAATTTCATCTTGCTGCATATGGTTAGCTAAAACTTGGCAATATTTGAATTATAATACTGAACTAAACCATTTCTTCATAGCAATGAATTTAAACTGAAACATTGTCATTATTTTTTGTCTTTTTGACTCAATAAACTCGTCAGTCATATTCCTTTATGTCTTTTCAACTGAGAACAAGCTTGTTTTAAGTGTAATAATGGCACACCTTCTGGGGCAAACAAATAATTTCACTTTTGAGCATTTCTGTTGACAGAGAAGACATTGAACTTTGTCTCAGTTTAAGTTTCATGTCGATAAGCCCAATATTTACAGAGACACCAGAACATACAATTTGCCTGTTAAACATTAAATCCTTGAATATCATTCTTTTCTTTTCTATTAATCACAACATTTTTTATGGTGATGTGCAAATTTATCAATATCAACTTATTACTTACCATTTAGCTGCCTGCGCATTAGTTATACATGTACAATGATGAATTACTCATTTTCATATCTCCCATTTCCTTTTTGGTAAACCATTGTCTCTGCAGCTGCACAGAGGGAGCGTTGTGCTGTTTTTTTGGGTGGAGTCGTCCTCAGAGGAAAAGAGCTCGTCCTGTCTTTGATCTGCGTGACCTTCTGAACTCACTGTCCCACACACACAGGTTTACAGTCTGTCATGATGACGTCATGTTTTGTGGTCCAAGGTAGCTCCAGTTTATTGCAATAGGCTTAAAATTGTTCTGTTGTGCAAAGCTTGCCCTGTATACACATAATCAAGAATTGTATGCATGATTTTGAATACACCCTTCCTTAATAGAAAAAAATATGTGCATCATCGCCTGTGTGTGCAGTCAGTGTAAGGTTGCGAGAGCTATTCTTTAGTACAGAACATTTAACCACATCTTCGCTCATAGGCCTATAGATATAGAAACAAAATCCAGTCATGGCCCTGCAGCAGAGTCCATGAAGTGTGGGCCTGATTTTTTTTTTTTAGATTACCTTCTGCTAATAAAGATTACAACAATGATTATTAAGTTGGGAAATGTAACTATTTTTAGGAACAGAAGCAAGTTAATAAAGGAGACCTATTCTGTGATTTTTCTATTAGGAAGAAATGATGGCATTTGCAAAACAATAATTCACATTTTGTTCATTGTATAACATAAAAATGATCTAAAATGGCTTAGAAAAAGAAACAGGTTCATTGACTTCCTGTTCAAAACGGCAGAACTGATAAGCCCGCACCTATACATGTTTCAATCAGAATCTGAATTTTTGAGTAATTACAGACAAGTGGATGAGGATGGTGGTTGGCGAGGACAGGGGATTTCTGACCACTGGACCATGACCTGCAGGACAATACAATATACTCACACATGCAGGAATCAATCCAAATACAACTTTGGCTAATGAGAGAACTGTGGTCAATAATAATGCATTAGATTTACACAGCGCTTTTCAAGACCCCTTCACATTTTGCATTAGCATACTCGGTGGTGGTAAGCTATAGTAATGTAGCCACAGCCGCCCTGGTGAAGACTGACGAAAGCGGGGCAGCCATTTTGCGCCATCAGGCCCTCCGACCACCACCAACCATTCACACCAGAGCCACTAGGCAATGTGGGTGAAGTGTCTTGCCTAAGGAGACAACGAATTTCTATCCCTCCAGTGGTCTCCCATCCAAGTACTGCCCAGGCCCAACATGCTTAGCTTCTGAGATCTAACGGGTCAGGCTTTAAGCTGGTATACACACAAAAGTCACAAAAGTAGATTTTACATAATAGTTCCTCTTTAGGACGGGCAATATCAAAGTATAACTATAAAATAATGGCATAAATGAAGAATATTGCTGATAATTAATAAAATTGCAGTCTTATGTTTGTATAATTGTCATGTGGATCTGGTGAAAATGCAACTTGTCGTAAATATTGCTTCAACTTGCATGACATTACAGAGTGGGTGTTCCTGCTTTTATTTGAAACACATCAAGAAGTCTCTGAGTTTGATTCTACTGAGAACTGAGGAATAAATTGAAAAACATTTGATAGTTGATTGATTGCCAATGGAAAAGTTAAATGTAGGCCTAATTGTTATACTCTACGTGTAAGTAGATGTTCTTCAATAATTCTAATTTACGTTGAAATGAGAATGCTTCAAATCATTCTTGAGGATGTGTAATGTACAACAGAGCACACATTTAATTTTCAGTGCAATCAATTTATTCCAAACAAGCGCAGGATAGGAAAGTATGTTGTATGTCCTGTCTTTCAGTATTGTTACATAATTTAAAACACTCTTAAACATCTGAGTGGCAATAGAGAAAATGTACTTTGTTTGCTTTTTACAGACAAAATTTCGTCCCTTGAGTTTTTATTTTACACAAATTATTTTTTATGTGACGAAATGCTAACCGGCAAATAGTTTTCTGTTGTCGTGGCAACGTAATGCACTACAATTTATATCCTCATCATGTCTTTGTTCGTTTTGTCTGCGTTTATATTTGTATTTATTCATTTATGTTGAGCGAGAAATAAAGTTAATTTTATTCTGAAATATCCGTTTTTACCTTAGTCCCGCCCCTTTCCTGTCTTGTGACCGGCACGCGTCTCAGCCAATCAGAGCTCTCCATCTGGAAGCATGGCGGCGGACTTCAGGTTGAGGTGTTTGGTGCTCCTTCTCTGCGCCACTTTTCTGTGCGTTTTTGCGGCAGAAAACAAAGAAAAACCCAAGAAAAAGAAGGACATCAGAGACTACAATGACGCGGACATGGCACGGCTTCTGGAGCAGTGGGAGGTGCGTAAACCGAGGAGATTTCATTGAGGAAAGAGAAGCTAGCTGCTAAACTAGCCTCCTAAAGATGATGTGGAACAGAGATGGAGTTATAAATACACACAACAGCCTTTACCAAATGTTTGATTGAGATGTCTGTGTGAACTATAGAACACGAGAAAAGTATTATAGTTTAATTTGATTATTTTGCGTTTCATACAAATGTTAGTACTCTAATCTACAAAAAGCTTATTCCTGCTGTATAATATCAATTGCTAATGAGTGTTATTGTGTGGTCTATGCAAAATCTGTACAAACTGGGCAGTCACAAAAAAGTATGCATTAGTCATTTTCAAATGTAATTTAAAAAACTAGAGACATTATTTTGAGCCAAGCAGTCTGATGCAACAGACTGCAGCTGCTGATAATTAAAATGGTATAAGTTGCGCACATAGTAATTACACAAATATCACCCAAGATGGTCAGTAAAGATAAAGTCTGAACTTTAAAATCTTGTAAAAACGGCACTAAAATTGTGGGAGTGGCAAAGAAAAGCATGTGACACAAGCCCAATAAAGATTGCCCTTAAGTAAGCAATGATATGTATTTTAATTTCTATTTGCTTCTTTTTGTAGCATTTTTTTTTCTGTAAACAATATGCTCAATGTTCCATTTTTGGCGTTATCTAAATGTCGATTCATTGCCCAGCTCTAAGAATGCCATGCAACAGTTTTACTCCAAAACTACACACTGGAATTTCTTGTTTTTTCATTTTAAAAAAAGTTTTATTTTATTTGTCATATTTGGAAAATTTCTTTTATCGTTCATCGTTTCAATCCACTATTGCTGTTTTCAAAGATCATGTTTCTCCCCCCGTTCATGTTTGATTTTAAAACGATTTGCTTCAGTTAACCAGAATATACCTCGTTTCTATTGTCTTTTGGTCATATGTCCAGTTTTTTTGTTATTTTTTTTTTTTAGCATAGTCAAGTGTTGCATTGTAACTGTGCAAGACTGACAACAACAATTAAAAAAATCTCATAAACTTTAGTCAGGCATTTTATCATACTTGACAAATCTGTTGGTAGTAACCTACTAAACACAGCAGCTCTGAGTGAAACACAAGATGCACAAAACCACTACTTACTGCCTCACTGTGTTTTTCTCAATGTGTCCCATCCATTGCTTACTTCTGAACTAATCTGCTACAGATAGGCAATTTCAGTAAGACAAAATTAGAACTTTTATGTGCTACTCTTGCACTTTTTGTTTCCAGGAGGAGATGACATTGAGGAGGGGGACCTGCCCGAGCACAAGCGTTCTCCTCCGCCCATCGACTTCTCCAAAGTGGACGCCTCAAAACCCGAGGAGCTGCTGAAGATGTCGAAGAAGGGGCGCACTCTGATGGTTTTCGCTACAGTGTCTGGAGATCCGACTGAGAAGGAGACAGAGGAGATCACCGGGCTGTGGCAGGGCAGCCTCTTCAACGCCAACTACGACATTCAGAGGTCACACTCAAAATAGATTCTCATTTCTGTACAACATGAGTGTTTTGAATTATTGTGGTTTCAACATTTAGAGTTATATTGTAAGTTTTAGGGCTGTAGTAACTTGGACAGAAGAAACTACTGAACGTCTAAAGACCTGTGCATTAAGTAAAAGCTCAAAAGTATTAAAGATGCATATTTAACTTTCTGACGGTGAAAAGTCAACTACAACATTCAGATGAAATAGAAAGATAAAGCCATACGTTTGGACATTCTGAGTTGAGAAAAATATGTTTTGGGTCATAAACAGAAAAAAAAGAGGAGACCCTTAGCCAGGCCAATTAATGGTCTATTTTGTGGTCATGCAAGCCGCCTCAAAGTAAAGCCACAGGTTTTTTTTTATTATTATTTTGTGCAACAAAGAAATCAAAATGACAAAAACATGCTTTTGTTTAATATTTTTTGACCAAACAGTGCACAGTGTTACATTAAAAGGATTTCTTCTGACACACAGCAAACTTATGTCTATACTTTCTCTTCTCTGCTGAATTATGCTTATATACATCAGTAAAATAGTTACCAAAATAATCTGCCCAACAACTAAGGATAATGTTCTAGAAATAAGAGACAAGAGTGAATATATAAATGTTGAGGAAGTTGGTAGCTCAGTATTCTGTCAACATGGTGATGTTTAAACCTGTTTATCTGGTTAATAATGTACAGCTTCTTCTCTGTCAGCACAAATGAAAGAAACTTCCTTTTTTAACCTTACTACTTTCCCCTCTCAAATTGCAAATACTACAACTGTACAAAAAGATGATAATAAAGAAAACACATTTCAGTCTATAGAGGGATTATTTGTTTATCAACACGACACAAGCCATGGCAACAACACGAGCCAGGGCTGTTGGCTAATTACAGGAGCTTATCACTGTGTGAAAACAAAAGTTATCTGCTATTCAGCATTGTGAAAGAAGTTCAAATCTACAACCCAAATGCTGTTTTGTGCATGAGCAACAACAGTTCAAACTCAAACATGTTCCTGACTCGTGTTCAAATCAGTTTCAGGCTCGAAAAAAACAAACTGGCACGCAAAGGGTAGTCATGGGGCTCTTCTGCTTTCTGATTGGGGTCCTCTCAGACCAACATACCTGTGATCATGTATTGCTTTTTTTTTATTAGTAACTCTGATTTACATGACTTTCAGTAATACATTGAGGCATTATTTCAGGCTAAAGATTTTTTTTTTTTTATTGTTTTTTCTTTTGTTTGACAATATAATAATGCTCTCTTTTTTTTTACTGTTTTTTTTTGGTTTATTTTAACTATGAAACTTGTGTCTGTGCCTGTATCCTTAATAATAATCTGGACTCAGGGTTCGTGCAGTCATGAAAAACCTGGAAAAGACATGGAAAACTAAATCCAAATTCCAGGCCCTGATAAGTTTGAATTTTATTGAGTTTGGAAATGTTTTGGAAAATGTGAAAATATTTGGGGTAAAATAAATTTTGGATAATTTGCTGAAACAAAACTGAACCCTTTTAAGATGTAGTGACATACATAGTCTTATAACTAAAACACAAAATATGATTAAACACTAAGAAGATAAACTGATGTAAAATCTACAAACCAAAATTAAGATAACAAAAACAGAATAGCTGTTGTCATTCAAAGGTTTTATTTTCATGTCTTTTTAGGGTTGGAATATTTGCCTATGAAAGACACTATTATTTAGTTTTAGTTGTTGCTGACCATTAGAAATCTTAGGTCTATTGTTTGCAGCTGGAACTGAAACGCTGAAAATATTGAATAAACTAAACAGGCTGGGTGATATATCGATGTATATCGTATATCGAGATACAATACGTACTGGACAAGATATGAATTTGGCCAAATCGTACATATCGAATATTGTATAACTGGTGAAAGAGCTTCTAAACTAATGAAAACGTTAAAGTTACAGAGAAAAGTGATAGAAGGTAAATGTTCTTTTTGTTACAATAGTCAAATAACTTAATAGAATTTGTTTTACTCAGCAAAAGGCACGATTAAAATTATTTTTTTTTAATGTAAATGTAAATTTTTACATTCTAATTAGCAGAATGTGCTTAGAAATAACATTTCACTTAAAAATGTTATTTCAAGGATATCGGGATATGAACTAAATAGTTTGGTTATAAATTTCTGTCCATATCGCCAGCCTAAACCAAAACTACATTGAAACGTCTGTGCGCAGTTAAACAAGTCATGGAAAAGTTGGGAATGGTTGTAGAAAGTAATAGAAAAGACATGAAAAACCTTCAGTTAAAACCTGTACAAACCCTGTGGACTGAACTGAATGTAATGCCTTGTACCTCGTCTGCTCTCGTAGGTTTGTGGTGGGCTCCAATCGCGTCATCTTCATGCTGAGGGACGGCAGCATGGCCTGGGAGGTCAAGGACTTCCTGGTGTCTCAGGACAGGTGCGCCGAGGTCACCGTGGAGGGGCAGGTTTTCCCGGGAAAAGCTGCCAAAAAAGACCAGAACAAAACAGCAGAACGAAGTCAACCCCAAAAAGAAAAACGACAAGAAGAAGAAGAGTGAGAAGAATCCTGATTTAGACGGAAACACAGCCAGCAGTAAGCAGAAAGTGGAGCTGTGAGGAGTTTGACTGGACTGTTTTACTGTGACATTTAAATACACAATGTTTCAGCGATGTGACATTACTGTATCTATTAAACAAAGGTTAAATCTGCCTTTGGACTTTCATGTTCCTGGTTTGCCTTTTACCTGCCAAAGCTCAATGTAATAATGTATAAATGAGTTTAGAATGATCAGAAAGTATGATTACAGTTTATAATGTATTTTGAATGGTAAAGTGCATAACAGGTTGGACCACATTTTTCATTAAAACATAGTAAACATGATTCTATTTATGATTTCGCTGAACATTGAGCTACTCTTGATGAGATTTATATAGTTGTCGTTTGTACAGCTGATATAAGCCTGTGTAGAGTAATTCCACAACTGTTACCTAGCAACACAAATGACAGACCGTATAATTTGACAAATGATAATATTTTATCGCTTTATTTTTGTAAATAATTGTTTAAACTCCCAGGAAATTGTCAGATGTGTGTAAAGTGGCTCTGTGCACAGAATGTCAGTTGGCTTGTTTATATTCAAAATAACTAACTGTACTTATGAACATTTCCTGTTAGCATTAGCATTTAGACAAAACACATTCACTACAATTCACTGTTCACTGTCTGATCTTCCAAGTATTTATGGTGTACTGGTGTAGTGAAAACCTCATAGAAATGAACTGAACAGGAAGTGCTTGCAAGCATATACTTTGAACATAAACAAGCCAACTGATGTTCTGTGCACAGAGCCAGACGTCTTTGCATTTTGGTTCATTTTGACAACACATGGAGGAATTCTCTTTTAAAATTCAATTTACTTTTTATAATTTTTTGCCAGTTAACTGCTTTAAACCCTGTACCACAAGAACGATCACAAAATCTATCATAAATTCAAAATACAATCTGTTGTATGGCTTTAAAATGTTGAATACAACAAGAATTTGCTAAAAGGTAATTTCACAAACATGTTACATGTCTCAAAAGTTTGAGAAATTAGTTTTTCCTTCGCTGAAATGTTCTACGTCAAATGTTTCCTTGAAAATTCAATTATAGTGTAGGCACTCCCTTTCAATGGTACATTTCAGTAAATCTACTCAACATTAAATGCACTTACATGATTTTGAAAATAAACTTTTTTATAATACATTTTGGTTTGCTTGTTTCCTGAAACCGTTGGATGATGTGGTCACTGATGTAATGAGTCAAAACTCAAAGATCTATTATGTAATTCCATCTGCTTGCCTCCATTAAGAAGTTATTGATTTGTTGGGCTCTACAAGCATAACCTTGAGCTTAATTCTTTTGGAATGTTATTTTTAATGATGAGATTTTTTTTTTTTTTGGTTGTACGACAATAGCTATAGCTTCAAAGTCTGAGAATTCAAGTAACCATAAACAAATGCTAGTAATAGTATATTCATGCCTATCATGTGACATCGCCAGGTCACAGGTCAGATCTGTGAAGATGTGAGCTTGCATGTTTTTCTATCTAATTCTAGCAATATCAACATCAAATAAAAAAACATTCAACATCCAAAGTTAAGAAACAACAGTAATATACATACATATATAACATTCCCTTTAATCTTCATACTGTGTTTTCTACCTGGCAGGGAGAGGAATAACTAATGTTTATGGGCTTATAACGTAACTAACCTGATTATAAAATGTAGGGAGTAGAAAGTACAGATACTTCTTGAAAAGGTAAGAAGTAAAAGTAAAAAGTCACTAGATTTTGTAATGCTCAATAAAGTACAGATATTAAAAAAAAGAACAGTTGTATAGTTAAGTAAAAATAATTATACTTGCCATCTCTGGAGCATAAGCTTAAAAAATCCCAACGTGTGGTCCCAGGCAACAATTCCTGCTAATCTGTGAAATTCCCATCTGAGGCATTCATTCATTTGTACTAGGGTCCCAGTGGCTTTGGTCCTTAGGCGGGGAGACAGTGTCAACTCATCACAGAATGAACACATCTGTCATTCACTCTCTCACCTCTGTCCAAATGCCAATTGACTTAAACATGGATGTTTTGGAGGTGGGACAAAGTCACAGTAAATGGAGAGAACTCACGGTAACACAGGAGAACATGCAAACTCCAGAGATCTGAAGGTCTTAGATAAGCTGCAGAGTTGTCAGGATTCTTCTTCTTCTCACTGTGTATTTAATCTTTTACAGTGAGAAATGCAAAGCTGTGATCTCAGTTCAAACAGACTACATTTTCTCTGAACATGAAACTAGACAGTGAACTCATCGTGAACTCATTTCCAGTGGTCCCTGAAGTAACAGGCATACAGAGAGAGAGAGAGAGAGAGAAAGAGACAGAGGAGACAGAGAGAGAGAGAGAGAGAGAAAGAGACAGAGGGAGAGAGAAGAGAGAGAGAGAGAAAGAGACAGAGGGAGAGAGAGAGAGAGAGAGACTGTTGTACTGCTACAGTACTCTTCTATCATGTGGTTATTGAGGTTTTTTGTTTATCAACACGGGTGATGCATGCACACCGACCTGCAGAAATGCCATCGCTCATACAGGGCGTTTGAGGCCAGGAAAACTGGATAACTAGCCTAGTCCAATTTAAACCAGATTTCCAAAGTGCATGTAAACCCGGGCAGACCTATTGAGGAGCTGTAAACCGGTTTCGGAAAACCAGTTGGCACATGTGGTCCCGACCGATTGTAGTCTGATTTCAGACTCATGTAAACAGACAATCGGTCTGCAGCTGGACAAATGCATCTGAGCATACTCACAACTCCTGCCCACAGCACATTCTAACCATAAATAGAATTTAGAACTATAAAGTGCATTGCACAAAGTGCACATCCAATCTCACATTTAACTCCATGTTTTACACTGTTCTAAATGTTAAAACAGTCCTACATTGTCATTTAACAAACAGTATTACAAACAGTTAATAAAAACAAACAACATTAACAATGTTAAATTAATTCAACAAATTACAGCTCAATCATGCAACAGTGAATCTTACACGGCAGGACCAGTCTCTCCAGGGTAATCGGTTTACTCTTGTGCATGTAAACAAGAGCAAAACTGGTCCAACCGGTTTCAGGGGAAAACCAAATAGAGTCCGGTTTTCTAGCCTAGTCTGATTTCCCTGATCATGTAACTGCAGTGATTGTGTGAAAAACAAAAGTTATGCTGCTAAATCAAGATTTGTGAATGAAATCCGACCCTACGACGTCTGTCAGACCAGTTCATACTGGATTAAAACTTCTGCTCTCGTCGCGTTTCATTGTTTTATTCAAAGACGTTTCCCCCATGTAACCAGACGGAGAGTGGCTCTTCTGCATAACGCATGCACAGTAGGGCGTAAAGTGACGTCAACCAGAAAAAAAAAGCGCACTTGCTTGCAGCACCAAGAAGGATCAAAAGGGATCGATTTCTGACAGAGAGACGACAAAAACAGACAAAAGGATACAAAACACTGAAAGGACAACTGAGGATGTGATTACAGATGACGAAAAACAAAAGTCCACACAAAGATGCAGGTGATGGGAAAGCGCGCAAAATGACAATTGCAAAAGAAAAGAAAAAACAATATAAAACGAGCACAAGAATTTCAAGAGGAATGAACACGAATGTTTAGATTAGACCATTGTTTTATATGCAGGTGATGTTTTGTGGCTCGCCCTTTCTCTTTGGTCCGTCACTGTGACTCTTCTTTAAAAAATAGCAAGGACCACTGCCTTAGACATTTACCAAAGGGCTCCACACGATGGCACAACCTGCAAGTTAATGAATAAATGTCACGTTGGTCCTTCAAAAGTCAGCGCACCTTTCATCAGTAAAAGCTCCACAGTACACCTTTAAGATCTCATGTTATATGATGATGATGCTGCAGAGACAAAGCCGTCTCTCTCAGACGCCAGGATCTGCAGGGGTTTGATAATACTCAGTGTTCGCTCTGAGCCCTTAATGCGATTATGTGGAATAATCAGTGAAGCCACACATCACTCACGCTCTGATGAGACTGAAGCCTCCTCCTCCACCCCAGATCAGTGCACAGTCATGGGGTAAAAGACAGGCAGACATGAGGCTCTGCAGGGGCCGTCTGGATCCATGTGCACGGGCTTTATAGGACTCATCTAGAACTGTTTCTTAGCTATTAACACTAAGAGAAGCAATAGTCCATCACAACTGACATTTGGGTCTCACACAGACACTAAAAATGCAAAATTAGAGAGGATACAAATTGGTTTTGTGGAAGATCTTACATTTCAATTAGCAAACTGTGTGCAATACGCTCACAAACAGCATTTTTAAAATATTAAATACTCACTATTTGGGACCTGGAATGACAATTAGACTTTCTTTAGTCTTGTTGTCTTCATCTAAACCTGTATTATGATTAGTTTGTTTAGCCTATAACTCAGAGGTGCCCAAACTTTTTCCACGAGTGGTTGTATTTTGAGACATACTGTATAAAGAACAGAGGGCCACATACTGAATAAAACCGTCAACAGGCATTACACATTACATTTAGCTTTATTTCTCATCACAATGTCTATTATTTCAATTATGACAGCAGAGCTGTAAAATGCTTTATTCTCACATTTAAATGGAAGAGTGAAAAGATGATGCTGAAGTTACCGGAAACAGGAAGCCGACTTGGAGCAGTCAGATTTGAGTCACTATTTTTATGACTTGGTCCCACCTCTGCTCATTCATTCAGTTTCTATTCAAAGTGTTTTTAAAATGCCATTGGTAAACAAATATCTGACAACACAGTGGTTATGTGTGTTGTGTGATCTCACAGAAGTCAACTTGTTCTAATTTTCTTTTATCTTCTGACTTCTCCTTTTTCTTGCTTTTTCTTTTTTCTGTCTTCTTTTTTTTCCTTTTTTTTCATGCTTTTCTCTTGTGTCTCTTCTTCTCTCTTTTTTCTCTCTCATTTTTTCTCCCCTCCTTCTCTCTCTTTTTCCTTTCTTTTGCTCTCCTCTTTCTTTTTTCTCTCTTTCTTTCTCCCTCCTCCTCTTTCTCTTTTTTCTTTCTCTCTCTCGCGCACACTCACTCGCGCTCTCGCTTTCTCCCCCCTTTCTCTCTCCTATCTTCGTTCTTGCTTCTCTCTTGCTCTCCCCCGCTCTCTCTTTCGTGCCGCTCCCGCGTCTCTTCTAGCTTTTCTCTCTCTCTCTTCCTCGCGCGTTCTCCCTGCGCTCTTTCTTGCTTTCTTCTGTCTTTTCTCGTTCTCACTCCGCTCACTCTCTGTCTCTTCTTCCCTCCCTCTCTCGCTCCATCGCCCCTCTCGCTCTTAGGCCTGTTCGCTCGCATCTCTCTCTCTTCGGCGTCGACGCTCTGTTTTCTCTCTCGCGCTTGTTTCTCCTTCCTCCTCGCCTCTCTGTTCTTCTATTCTGTTTCTTCCCTCCTTCGGCGCTTTCCTCTCTGTTGCCTCTCCACCGTTTTCCCTCGTTCTCCTGCTCTCGCGCCTCCTGCTCCCGGTCGCTCTTTCCTCGCACACACTCACGCTCTCACGCGGTCGCCCCCTTTCTCTCCTTTCGCTCCCTCTGTCTCTTTCTCTCTTTTATTTCTCTCTCTCACTACTCTCTTCCTTGCTCTTCTCCCCTTTCTTTCCTTTCTCTCTTTTTCTTTCCTCTCTCTTTCTCCTTCTCACCTCCTCACTCCTCTCCCTCCCTCTCTCTCTCTGTCCTCTCTCTCTCTCTCTCTCTCTCTCTCTCTCCTCCATTCATACTTTCAGCCTGGCCCGCCCACCCGCTCCTCTGTTTACAAACACGCGCCTGCAGTGCACAGTCTGACCACGGGGCGGCGCTGCGACACTGCGCAGAGCGTGTTACGAAAGCGCCTGTGTGTGTGTATGTGTGACTGCGGCAGTGGTGCAGAGCGGAGGCGCAGACAGACAGACAGGGGTGGGACCGCGCGCGCAGGGAGACGTGTGCGTGCGTGCCGTGCGTGGATCTTCTCTCCGCAGCAGTCCCGCACACCAACTGTTTTGGGGCGAGGCTTTTTGGTCACCATTTTTGTGTAAATAAGTATATGATTTATGGCAAAATTGCTACAGTACTTTATCTGGGCTTATAATAGCAATCTTAGTTGGTCTCAAATGACAATTTTAACAGAGTTTGGGTCTGGGAAATGTAGGTTATATTTCTAATACAGACCAACCAACTTTAATCTCATTCTAGACCTATTTATTTCCCAATAAATTTCAATATTGTATGTGGTGAAATAAAAAGCCACTGCAATAGATACAATCAGATCCCCTCTGACTTGTCTGTATTCACTTGGAATTACTCAAAAATTAGTAGAGTAAACTTCTGGGGTTCAAAATTGTCATGTACAACAACAACAACAACAACAACAACAACAACAACAACAACAACAACAACAACAAGGTAATTTAAAGTGCATATTAAACAAGTTTTAACAAGAAAACTTTTAGTTCATTTTTATGTTTTGCAAATAACAAAATGTGAATTATTGATCTATGTCTACACAAGGTTAGCTTTAAATGGCAAAACAGTTGATAATCGTTTGAATTAAGTAGCCTATGTATCATGGATGCTGTGATGGGGTTTGGCAGAAAACACTGATTCTTGTTCATTTCAAGTGACAAATCTTTGTTGCTTCTAACATTTGGTTGTTCAATCCTCATTTATGCAAGAGAAATACTATAACCAGTGGTCACCAACCTTTTTTCTTATAAGACCGGTACAGTCACAATTTTTTTCCCAGGACCGGTCGGGTAGTAGCGCCAATAACAACAATGTAAAATGCAAAAAAAAAGCAATTATGTGTACATTTAGCTCACATATTGCTTGAATTTGCTGTTTATTGATTAAGTGCACTATAATGTCTAGTAAAGCACAAGAAGTAGTATAGACATAGCAATAAAAAAATAAAAAATCCTCTGAGGCCCGGTAGCAGATGCCCGCGGACCGGTTGGCCCCGACCTGGTTGGGACCCCTGCTATAACCCATATGAGGTAGAGCCCCCCTCACCCCCCACACAGGCCCTCTCATTTCTCTTAATTCATTCATTTTGCCAACCATCTAATAAAAATCACTGTCAAGCTCCCTGACACGTTATAAAAATAAAATGGGAACCCTCTCATTTACAATCATATTAATCATTCTGAAATGGGTCAAAATGAGTTTTACTCTAAACTTAACATAAATTAAAAATCCCCAATGTTTAATAAGACTTTTAAAAGAACTCTGCCTAAACTTTTTTTTGTTTTTTAGTTTATTACAGGTCCCTAAATCTCAAAATAGCTTCTGAAGAGGAATTGTTCAAACCCAAATATGTCAAATATCATTCTGGCCCAGGCTGTGACTCCAGCTGTACTGCTTCTTATTTCACAAGGAAATCTTAGTCAGACTTTAAAACCTGATGTACTTTTGTGCAGAGCTTCTTCTCACTTAAAGCTAGAGTCAATCAGACATCAGAGGCTAAGCTTTGAGCTCTGAAGGGTTCAGAAATGTTTTCAAATTTTAACAAAAATGGACTCCAACATGTATTTACCAAGACCTATGGTGTATGCGTGTATTTGACCAAACAGGTCATTTGGGACTGAATGTCAGCTGGCTTGTTTATTATCAAAACAGCTGACTTATGTACTTGAGTGTTTCCTGTTATCAATAGCATTTAGACATCCCTTTATGAAGCCATTAGCATGTTGTTGTTTTTTAGAGACATCCTTCACAACTCACTGTTCACTGCTTGATTGTTTGATGTAAAAACCCATGAATTGAACATTTCCTGTTATTCTGTTTCAACATATGTGGATTGTCCTCTTTTTCATTACACACCAACTGAAAACAACACAACAGCGTGCAGCCCGAGCCAATAACCTGCTGTGTATTCTGCTCATGTCCAGCTCACGGCTCTGTTACATTCACTGATGGCAGCAGAGCAGACCCATTCACAGCCTCATGTCGTGAATGAGAAAGTGCGATCGGCGGTGCGTCTGTAATAAATCTGAGGCGTGTCTGTGTGAGTGACCTGACTTTAACCCGACTGTCCTCACCGGCTCCACACTGCAGCTCCACACTCTGCAGACAGAAGCAGACACAAAGGAAAGAGGAGGAGACAGACAAAATGCTCCATCTGCTGGCTGTTTGCATTTGGAGAAACTCAGCACTGTTCATGGGTTTGTTTTTTCAAGATGTGACACTCATACTCATAGTCTACATGCACACAAAAGAAATGATATATTTTTTATAACAAAAACTATTATTCCAACTGATATACTATACGAATTTAGGGTAATCTTTATCGTCCCTGTAGGAAAATTTGTCTCTGCATTTGATCCATCCTTCAGTGTTTCTGGAGCATTTCTTTAGCTCCACAGTGCCGCGCTCGGGGACACATCCAGATCTTCTTTAGCCTTGGTCAGGACTACTATAGCGGGAAGATAGTCTCTAACATGCATGGTTTTGGTCGGTGACATGTTGGCTGTTCTGGTGCTTTATGGCCCTCTTTGAAACTTGAATAACTTATTAGTTTTACTTTTATATTTGACAAACCTCAGAAAATGAATACTTGAGAATATTCCTTTTTTTCCATTTATTCACAACATGTTTCAAATGTGCAAATGACAGTGGTAAACATGAAGAGCCCTAAGTGAAAACAACAAAAAAAACAACTGTAATGTAGGATGATACACATTTTAGGATACAAGTGACAAAAGTTAAACTTACTTACAGCTTAGACAAACAAATGACAGCCTAGGCGGCAACACTGTCTGCTCCGCTTTCCAAGTAGTCTGACACTTGATTATGTAGCGCTCATATAAAACAGGTGCGAGGCCTAAGCTATGATCACGTGACCTTCGATATCCGGATGAAAATAAATTAAACAGTCAATTAACATTAGCTTCAATAAGAATAAATATTGTTATTTACATTTTTATATTTTCCCCTCTGAGTCTCAGAAAACGCTGTTTCCTGATGTCAGATCTCCGAGACCTTCTGCTCTGTCTGTAAGTACATTCTTCCAGATTTTGAACATTTCTGAAGCTTGAGTTCTAAATGCCAAGTAAACCCTTGTGAACATGAAAAAAAAGAAAGCAAATGCAAGTAATGCATCATATTTGTTCTGTTTCTGTTTTAACTACACATCTCTACCTTCAAGGTACTCAAAAGGGCTTTACATCAACAAGCCACTCAGTGTACACAGACGCTGGGACAATGTGGGTTAAGTGTCTTGCCCAATGACACGACAGCTTGCTCTAGTGATCTCATGCTGCATCTGGTGTTACATCAGCCTCCATCCACTGATGCCTTGTCCACACAAGCCAAGCTCTGGCGTTTCAGAACAAATATTTGACCTAAACCACACCGTCCACATGAAGCAGGAGTTTCAGGAAACTGAAAACTATTATTTCTAAACTAGGTCCCAGAGTGAAAAAAATTCAAAACTCCAGTTTAGCCTCTCCACAGTTACGCTGTATCATCATCACTGCCCAATTCTGACCTGCAGAATGTACTGACCTTTAAATGATGTTCACTGCCAAAATATGCGTCTCTTTGCTCCATAAACCACAGAAAACAATCTTATATTAAACAAAATCCATTGCAATCTCTGCTAAGCTGTTTTGAAGCTTTGTGTCAAGTCTTCCTCTAGTTTTGTAACTTTCTGTGTCAGTGTCACAGCACCACACTCTGGTCAGTTACAGGCATTACACTGGCTCACAAATCCAAAACAGCTCCATGTTTATGCAGATTAAACTATCTTCATTTTGTCTTTTTGTGGACAAGACATGACTTTCTGAGATCTGTGGAGAGCACGGTTTGACAGACAGGTAATGGCTTTAAGTATTAGAACTTAGAGCAAGGTTTTAAACTTATTTCAGACATTGTTTAGTCTCGTTGTAGATGTAGAGAAAAAAGGCTTTGAACTAAACAAGAGCTGTGAAAACGCTGTGTTTGTGTGTGTTTGAGTTGTGTCTGTGGTGCCGAGGACTCTTCCTCCACATGAACAGTGTTGTCTAATTGGAGCTTGTTAAAACCAACAGATGAATGTGGTAATTACTCTCCATTGATGAAGCCTCGTCTTTTCAAACATGACACGTCTGTCTAAAACTCTGCACCACAAAGCAGCAGGAAAAAGAGACAACTGAACAAATGTGAATGAAAATCCAACTTTTGTTTGCTTTGCTGCGTTTTCTGTTCAGAGCTGTGAGTTAAGACTGAGGTAAGATATGTCTTTTATTTTCTGGAATCTATCAAAGAGGTTTTCTAATAACAAGCTTAACCTGGTAAGACCTGGCCCTCCTTAATTTTTGTCCACCTTCTGATTTGTTAATACACATAAACAATACAAACAAAATAAACATCTGACTCATCCAAGTCCAAGTCCTGATAATATCGGGTTTTTTTTTCTTGTGAAATTACAGTTTCATCTAAAAAATTCAAGTTTAATCTATAAAATTGCTTCTTATTAGTGATGAGACTTTCGACTCAAATAATCATGAATCGTTCATCTCAAAGAGTCGTTCAAAATCTGACTCTTTCACAAATCTGACTCATTTGTTTTTTCTTTTTATTTGAACCCACCTCAGTCTGCCCTGTGTTTATTAGAGGTGTCTATTGAAATACTCCAAAGAACAAACTCACTTTAACAAATCATTTAAACTGCAAATGTTTTTCCTGAAGTGGGATTTTGCATTTACTTTTCTTTGGCTCCTTTTAATCGCTCTCTCCTCGTCTCACTCTCTCACAAACACAAGTGCAGGGAAGCAAAGCAGACGAGGAGAACTGAGGACAGAAGGGACATGACTGATGCAGAGACGTCATAGAGAAATGAGCCCAATAAAGACACAAACTTAGACTTGTCGAAATGTAAAGTTACAGCGGGAATATGACGGTCAGACTTTTATCGTCACCACCACAGCCTGCCGATATGAACCTTAAATCTCCAATCCCAATCCGCACTGAGGTGACACCCGGTGCTCTGAGTTCTCTGTGCTCGCATGTTTAAGTGAGAAAAGCTCCCTTTTTGTCCCTGTATTTGTTGTTGCTTCATCCCATTGAGGATCCGAATCATTCACCATCGTGACTCAACTCTCATCGTTCAAAGAATTGGATCGTTCATGAACGTCACATCACTACTTCTTTTTATGGCTTCAACTTAATTGTCAGGAAAAAAAGACTTTTTTCATGTAATAATTACTTTTTTTCTAGTAAGATCTTTTTTTAAGCTAACTTTTTATTTGTATCAGTCTTCTATATTCTGTCAAAGAAATGTGTTTGCAATAATGTGAACTTGTTCTACCAATCTCGGCAGTCCGGCCCTCCACCTCTGTTCTGGGTTTAAATATGGCCCTCGAGTTAAAATAATGCCCAGCCCTGCTATATGTTGATGTTTGGCATCACAAATTCAGATGATTTTTGAGGCTTGAGGAAAAGAGGACTTTTTAAACAGCCTTCATAAAACTAGTCTGAAGAAGGTATCCAGTTTATTTTGATGAGAGAACATTGTTTAAAGCTTGAAAAATGTGTCCTACAAGACATTTTCTAGACTTACTTCAGTGAAATCTTGTAATGTATTCTCTGGTTAGTATAAGTCTTCCCATGTATTTTCCTCTTGTGTAGTGTTCACAGAAGAATCTTCAGCTGTTCAAAGTAATGGCACAAAAACTCTTTATAATCGATCATTCGCTTTTCGTTTGCCTCATGACACACGGAGCAGGGAGGAGGCGTGAACAGAGGCATTGTGGGTAAGGTGGGGGCAGGAGGTCAGGCGAGGACAGGTGTGTGCGGTCACAGTGAGCGATGATCAGGTTTAAAGGATCATTAGCTTGTGTCAGAGGCTGAGCGTGTCACTGTCGCCTTTCGTCCTGTAAACAACACTAACACCACGGGGCCACGTGTCAGGTCCTGTCAAAATCTGTCACTAAATACCAACGCTGTGATTTTGTTGGAAATGTCTGAGCTCTGACAGCGATGAAAGTTCAGTGTACATTTGTAAAGATGAACTGGCAGTTATGAGGATTGCAAATTCATATTTATACCTTGCTAAATGGCTTTGTCTTTGCAGTTTCTAATTTCAGCCAGATCCTGACCCACACAGCTCTCCAGAGAAACATAGCTCCTTGATTTTTTTGTCTGTGGATAGTTTTTGTTGCCTTACTTCAATACTAAGGAAGGACCAGGGGGCTTTGAGCATAGCTGAACTAGACAGTTACATTGGTTGCCATTTGGTGGAGACTGTGCCAAATTGCAGCATTTTAAAAAAGAATAAGTATTATTGTTGTTGTTTTTGTATCAGTAGAAGCTTTGTTTTTGGGTCAAGTTGTGGAATTGTTTAGAGCTGGAACTCAAGCAATGGCACAGAATTTATCATTTTAAATCTCTCTATAAACAAAAATGTGGTCCAAATGCAGAGAGTGTGAAGGCAAGTATTTATGAAGGTTCAACTATGTCATGTTGTGTAAGAGTTTTATGTTATATATCTTTAAATTTAGATTGTTGATATGTAAATAATTGTTACTATGTGTGTGCTAAACACCTAACGCCTCAACCTCCGATCAACACCAAGTGTTCCCTAAACTACATGTTATTGGTTGGTGGGGAAACCAGAGTGCCCGGAGAAAACCACCCAGACACGGGAGGAACATGCAAACTCTACACAGAAAGATCCAGTGGATAATGGTTGATAATGACTTGCTGCTCAAATTCATTCATTCACTCACTCATTCATTCAATAGGACAGGTTTCGACCACAAATAGCTGACAAACTCATACTCTGCAGATTGAATTAATAGGCCTATATATACAGAATTATAATAAGGAAAATGTACAAAAATAGATAGTTAAGGTAAAGGGCAGGGGGAGGCCAAAAGGGCAAGGGTTCACTTCTCAAATTCAGCAGAAGGGTAATGCAGATTTTCTATGTAAATCTCAGCAAAGAAAGATAAACATTGCTTTAAAAAGCAATAGCTTAAGGCTCTTTTGGTATATTAGAGATCACATGAGGCTAAAATAGCTGTTGTAATAAAACTACCACTTTGTGACACCACAAGGTGGAACAGAGCATTCTCAGATTTGGAGATTACAACCAAGAATGAAACTAAATGCAACTTCTGGGATGTTTTCGAGGAGAAAGCAATATTCCAACATGGCTAAAAACCACAGAAGTCAATTTACGTAATATGGAACCTTTAATAATCAATTACTTCTGAGCAAAGCATTGATTGTTCCATATGTGAATGCAGGAGTATTAAGTGGCCTTGAGGTGGCAATCGAACAGTGCAGTGTAAAAGCTACAAAATTAAAGCAGAACTAAGTAACGTTTTTACCTTGTTAAATGTCTTGTTAAGTCTCAGTGATGATGGTTAAATATGCAATTTGGGGCATTTAAAGCCTCTCACTCTAAATATGGCAACTGCAACTTCTTTGTCTCACTTCATCCCGACCCGATTACTCTCCGGAGAAACTCTGACTCATTGATTTTTTTTTATGTGTTCTTGCTGCTTTATTTCAATCTTAAAGTCACGCAAAAGTGAGAAAATACATAAACACTGTTAAGTTTCAAAACAGTAAGATAGTGTTATTACACAAGAGAGCTGTAGGGGGAGCACAGCGCTGAAGTTCTAGTTCTGCTTAAGTTTTGCATGTAGAGTCTCACTTTAACCATCCTGGCTTCGAGTCCAACCACAAACTCCACAAAGGCAAACGTCTGTGTATTTGATTTAAAACTGCCTTGTGTTTTGGTAGACCGGGCCTGAGAGCCGTCTGGCCACAGAATGGGCCATTCATGAGCGCTCTGCCCCGACCTACTTTAGTAAGTGGCTGTCACCCTCCACATGCTAACATGCTAACGCTAACACAGTCCAGCCTTTGTGCTTACATCCTCTGCTCCTGACACAGCATATTACCCCCGCACATGCATCAACATCACTCGCTCCACATGTTGGCACGCCCTCCCCCTCCAGCAGCACCTAAAGCCCCGTCCCAAATGTAAACAGTTGCTCCGCGGCGACCGGGCGGGACGGTTTGAAGTGGGAGTCAAGAATAACCAGGTTCCAGAGCCAGAGACCTGTGTGCGGTGGGAAACAGGATTAGGGTGGACACTCTTTATGAAGTCAACCACACTGAACAAACAGAGCAGAGCAGCAGGAGAAGTGGCACTGACTCAGTGCTGGAAAACCTTCTTCTGACATTTAAAACACAGATGGTTTTTATTTCTTTATCTTTGTATAGTGTTACAAAGTGTGTTTTCTAATGTGATTCGTCCACAAATGTTTAGCATGAGCATCAGTGCTGTCGCCAAGACTCTGCCAACATGAGCTTAGGAGTCTTCACAATGTAGCTTGTCAAGAGACCAAGACCTTTCCAAGATCACAGAGTCCCAAGACTGAGACAAGATCTAGACCAGTGAAAGTGGAAACCAAGATTTTTACAGGTTGAGACTGAAACAAGCAGTCCATCAAGACACCTTTGCAATTTTATACACATATCACTGTCTACATGGTCTTATTGTGCCAGGCTTATTGCAAACTGTGCTCCTGGTGCAAGTTTAGCAGAGTGGTGGTAATGAATGTGGTCTCTGTGTCCAAGACAAGACCGAATCCAAGACCGAGTCCAAATGTGCTCGGGTTTGAGACGAGACCAAGACCTTAAATAAGGTCGAGGCCTGTTTAAGACCAAGTCAGGTTTGGAGTGCTACTACACAGCCACAATGATATTTTATCTCAAACTGAATGTCCCACATGTTTGTCATCTCTTCACTGGCCTCCAGTTAAGTTCAGAATTGATTGTTTTAGAGCACTTTATGCACAGGCTCTCTAATACATCATAAAGCTGTTGACCCTACTATTCTGGACGAACCCTTCGATCCTCCAGTCAGAACTTGCTTGTGGCTCCAGAACTAAATATAAACTTGGGGAGACCTGTCCTTCACAGTGACTCTTAAACTCTGGAGCAGTCTCTGCTGAGGTCACATCCCACGTCATAGTTCATTTTTTAGTTCAAGTCTCAAGTCATTAAAATAGTGACTCAAGTCTGACTTGAGTCCAAGTCACAACTTATTAAGTATATTTAGTTATTGTTTCGTTTTTATTTGTTTTTGTTTTTTACCTTTATTTAGGAAAGTTTATCTATCTTGAGTTCTGGCCAAGACAACAACATCAGTTACAGTACAATACACACATTCTAACATATCACAAAAAATACTAAAGCAGTTAAGATTCAGTTTAGAAACTGCAAAAAAGGAAAATCTAACTTAGATAAAATATTTGAATTAAGCATATGAATCTTAAAAGACTTCTTTTAAGATTTTTTTTAATTAAAAGACCAAGTCTTACTAAGATTATTTAACTTGTTTTAAGATATTCTATCCTGATTTACCTTATCTAGATATACAAACGTATTTTAACCAAATTTTAAGCCATAACTACGTACTTAAATCAAGAATAGATTAGCTTTTTCTGCTCAAAACAACTAGATTAGTCAATGTTCTTACTGCACTGGCAGATTATTTCACTTGAATTAAGACATTTTTACCTCAAAATAAGCAAAATTTTCTAATTTTTGAAAGGCCTTTTTTGCAGTGTAGATTATTGTTTTAAATTTCAGGCATCCTAATAGTTACTCATTTCACTTATTTTACTTAAGGTGCACTGCGTAAGTTAAAATGCTCAATATTACGATATATAAATTACCATCATTGGCACATGTCTGGATATGCGCCATGATGTTTTGTAAACTTACCGAGGTCCTGTATAAGCGCAGACAGGCTCATAATGTGAGTGCGCTGGTCGCATTTTCCGCGCTAATCCTCCTTCACTGGTTTATTGGCATTATTTCATTGTTTCGCTAAAGCTCTCGGATTTATACAACAGACGAATGTTGTGAACTGTTTATAAAAAAATTAAATAAATAATCAGTGTAAATACTGCATCTAGCTTCCGAACCCCCACAACACAGAAAAATTAGCCTAGTCTGATTAAAACAACCGGCATGAGCGACAGAGCCGAGGAGCACTTGGACTTGTTTTGAGAAAGAAGAACTGTGCAGGAGATCAATAAGACGTTATCTGGCGATTATTTTCATTAGAAGGTAAGACTCAGGCCTGTCCAAGTACATCGCACATTTAGTCAAAGCTTAGCTTAGCGCTTAGCTGTTTGTCTCGTAAGGTTATGTTTATTAGAGTAATATTTGTCATTGAGCATTTATTATGAGAAATGAGTCCTGTAAAAAGCTTTTTACAGTTTTCTCTCACACTAAAACAAAGCTTTTCCTCAAACTCTCAATAATCTTTCCTTGTGTAACTTTGGAGGATAGAAAACTGATTAGTCAGTCAAAAGAACAAATAAAATAGTCAGCATTTACTTTTCATACAAATAACTTTGTCTTCTTAGCCAAGAAAATATTTAGCAGAAAGTAACGATGTGTCAAAAGAATCTTTTAAGCCTAAAATACGTCTTCAACTGCTGATAGTAGGGAGGGTGCAGTGCCACAAACGTCAAGATGGCGCCCTCGTTCAAAACCTTTGCAACTTACGCCATGCTCCTTAATTACATCAGTATGTAATGAAGTACGTTAATTACTTAATGTGCTCTCATTCAGTTTACATATCACCAGACTCCAGGCGACCCCAGTTTAAACCCACCAGTATTACTAACAACACCAGTGTTTTTTCCACAGACTCAGACAAGACAAGAGAGGGAGGAGAGACAGACAAAGAGATGAGCTAATGCGGTGCTCAGGAGTTCACTTCAGGACTGGCTGGTTATGGGAGGACACTCAGACGGATCCTGTGTCCTCATCTCCTCATCAGAAGAATAAAACACTGCTCCATATGTTAGCTCAACCTTTGTAAATACGAACAGGAACCGTGGAAAGAGTGATTTATTGTGCTGCTTTTATTGGATATTTCAGACCGCTCATATAAAGGCCATCTTCATTATTCACTTTGAGCGACTGTTTTTTCACAAAGTATATGAAGTCTACATTTGACTAGTAGTGATTTTAAAAGATTATACTGTAAACCCAGATCATCATGTTTGTTGAAATGCTTCTACTCACTTAATAAAACAAGTGATCCCAACTTTTGTCATTTTTGGTCAAAGATTTTTTTCCACATTTCTTATGAAAAGGCACTAATCAAGCTACTAAGACACTAGCCACGTTTTGCCAAGTTTGAAAGAACATGGGAAATTTTAAGTGAATGTAATCGAAATAGGATAAATAATTTAAGCTGCATTTGGATCAAAAGTAGTAGAAGAAACACTACAAAAAATATACATTTTCTTTCTAGCACAGATATCTTGTTAATGTGTCTATTCAGGTGAAGACTAATCCACAATGCACTGTCTAATATTGTCTTGTTTGTTCATCTAACTCCACTAAGTTTGTCTGTTCTTGTTGCCTTTAACACACGGACATGTCTCGCTCCAAACAGCAGTGAAAAAAGCTTAAAACATGAATATTTCGAAGGCTCAGAATGTGTAAATGAGCAAAACATGTGGACGCAGGAAGTTTAAAATTAATATTTTGGTTTGTTTATATTTTTAAGAAAACTTTAATAAAAAGTATAGAGGGATTTTTTGTTTATCAACACAGGCGATGCACACACATCTGATATGCAGAAAGAGCTGCCGTCATTGACACAGGCCGTGTAAACAAGTCGAGCCAGGGCTGTGGTCAGCTAACTACAAGAGTTTATCACTGTGAAAAGACAAAGTTCTGCTGCTAAATCAACATTTGTGAGTAAAATTCAACCCTACGACCCTAAAAAGTGACATTCAGCGAGAAAAACTGTCTCAAGCTTCAGGAGCCAGACGTCTGTCAGACCTTTTCATACCTGATCCAAACAGCTGCTCTCATCCTGTTTTGTTGTTTCAATCAAAGAAGTTTCCCCAGCTAAGCAGATGGGCAGCAGGTCTTTCTGCGTGGAGCATGCGCAGTAGAGCGAAAGTGATGTCGACCGATAATCTCTGTATGAGCTGACAACATAGAAAACATTAGTGTCAAATCAAACAATTTTATAAGTTCAACCATTTTAAAGTTACTCAAAGGTTCAATGTGTAACTTTTTTACTGAAAAAAAAAAAAAAAAATAGATTTGTATAAAGCATGTGTTTGTTGCCATAACCTAAAAATAAAAATCTTGTCTTAACTTTGAGTTGACATTGTGAAAATGTGTCCATTATTTGAACAAAAAGAAGGCTGTTTCTTGTTTGTTCAATGGAAAAAAATGTTTGTTTAATCAAATGTTTTCACATTATAATACAAATGATAATATTGTGTTCTAACAAATGATTTTAACTTTCTTTTCACCTCCAGAAAGTCACACAGTGCACCTTTAAAACATTTAGATTTCAAATGTTTTTATAATTTCTTTTACCTAAGTTTTGGAGCTTTATAGACGTGGCTGGTTTAGAGTGAAGGAGGGTGCAAAGGTGACTCTGTAAATCCTCTGTTTTGTTGAATCTCGACAAATTCAAAGTGATTCCTGTCGTGCAAGACATTTACAGACCTTACTTTTGTTCAATTGTGTGATGTACAGTTTGCCTCACTTTCGAAGCAGCAACAATAATCCACTGTTTGTGAATAAAACACGAAAAGTTCTATAATAAGTTTTTGTCCTTGTATTTGTCTTTGCACTGAAAGCTCATCGACATGAATCAACACAAATTCAACTTTAAATACCTTAGCCAGTCCAACTTTGTTTCTAATGCATTTTAATCATTACAAATGTCTTGGATCTAAATTATTCCACAAGGAGACAGATCATAAGAACCCTTGAACACTTGAAATAAGACTAACAAAATCCTAAAGGGAAAGATGTGTTGTAAGATCTGATTTAAACAATGTCCCACAGTTTTGGACCAGAAAAAGAAATTCATGATCTTCTCTAAGTTTTGTCTGAGTTTTTATGGGACCACTAACAGAGAATGATCTTCAGACCTGAGTGATCGAGCGAGAGCTTATTGGCTGAAGCAGGTCAGATAGATAAAATTAAAATCAATACAATAAGATAGAGCTGGGGAGTCATGAAAACAGGTATGATGGGATGTTTTTGTTCAGGTCAAAAGTGAGTCAAGGTGCTGAAGTTTAAGTTGTGCAAAAAAAAAGTTTGGTCTCACCCGACATAAAGTGTGTTGCAGTAGTCAAGATAGTTAGTGATAAAAATGAATCAAACCTGCATGACATCACATCAGGGACATTCAGAGCAGTGGTTTTGGAGACTCAGAAGGCACTTACATATCTCAGATAAAACATCAGCTGTGTTTTTGGTAAGAAATATAACAACTTTGCATAAGCATTCGCCTTTAAAGATGGAACTTGGCTTGACTATAACCTGCTTTCATTACAGATATATGACTCTCTGATGCAAGAGTGTCAAACTCATTTTGACAAGGGGCCACATTTGCATCGTGGTTGTCTTTGAAGGGCTGATTGTAACTAAAAAGAACCTTACTAATCTTTCACAAACTACAAATAAAAGTCTCTGTATTTGTTTTTTGTACATTTATTGAAGTGACAATTTGCATCACATTTGCATTAGTTTGAAAAACTGAGCCTTATAAGACCTTGGGGGCCGTATAAAATGATGTGGGAGGCTGCATCTGGCCCCTGGGCCTTGAGTTTGACACATGTGCTCTTATGTCCATGTGCAATGCCCCTTCATTAAATAATGAACAAACTAATCTAGTAAGTAATCTTTATTTGCATAACACATTTCACAGACAGTCACAGTGCTTCACAGTCTGATAAACCACTCCCTCTCCACTCGGTGAATCAAACCCGCGACCTTCTTGCTGTGAGGTTACAGCGCTATCCGCTCTGCCACCGTGCCGCCGATCTCTACTCTTTGTCTGTCTTTACTTGTGATTCAGATTCAGAGTAAAGTGTGTAGAGTTTAAAAGTGTCATAGCCACTTTCCAAAAACAGTACTAGTCCAGTAAGAGTGCTTCTTTTTCATCTTCACTTTTCCTCAAATACATGATGCAATTCTCCAGATTCACCAGCAGATGGTGGCATTGGGTGAGCACTAGGACCCAGAGGAGGTCACATGACCAGAAATGCACGTGCTTCTTGTTGTGAAAACAGACCCGACAACTGCGTGAATGACGCCAGATTTTGAAAAGTGTTGGTGAGTAAGTTCAGAACAGATATTTGAACTTTATAAGGATGAAAAGCAGAATGTTGGAGAACAGTCGCAGAGAGCTAAAGCAAAGGAAGAAATACATTTTCTCTCCATGAGTGACTGGACTAGTACTCTGAGGAGAACAAGCACAAGCAGCTAGTCTGGAGTGTCCTCCTCCGTGTGCAAGCTAAAATGGTCATAGTAAGTAAAATTACTATATTTCTTCATGTTTGGAGGGTTAAATATAATCTATGCCCAATGAAAGAAACTCAATCTGAAAAATCTGCATCAGAAAGTAAAAAAACTACAGTGCCGCCTTCTCGTCTGTAACACAGATTTTTTTTGGTTTAAAGATGAAAAGACACTCGTCGTCATTGTTTTAATCATGTAAACCTTGTGTTTTTATCCTGAAGACATCGTTTCATTGTAGTGACTCATATTCTTTCACCAAAAAGTAGAACAAAGGAACACAACACTGACATGAAGTTTGATTTAGAAAAAGGATGTTGTCTCAAAAAGGAATTTAAAATGCCTGAAAAGGGAACAGATTCATGTAACAATTCTTTTTTAAATGACACTTGTAGGTCTCATTCGATGTACAACATGTCATGATTCCAGTTGCACAAAGCTTATTGTGGAGCTGTGAATATTGTTTAAAATGAGAAAGACCTGGCAGAGAAGGAGGGTCAAAGCCAGAACAGGGCTGGCAGTGAAAGAGTTAACATCAGAGGCAATAAAATACAGACAACTATTCAAGATGGATAAGTATAATCTGATGTAGTCAAGAAATTCCAGCACATACTGTAATATTTTCTCTGTCCATTTTGAGTTAGCTCTTTGACTAAACTTTTTTTTTGATCCACAAGGGAAATGACTTAACACTCCAAGAGTTTTAGAGAAAAGACGAGAGACAGAAACTCACAAAAAAAGTCATAAATAAAAAAGCTAAATTGTGCAGCATCTGGTAGTGATTTGCCTGACGAGGTATCTCCCACCGCACCGCGCTCCCTCCACAGAATCAAGGAGCTGCGGGACGTGAGCTCTGCCAGGAAAAATACAAAACGGAGGAGAAGAAGGGGGGCCAAAGTGAACAGGACCAGTCAGTGAGTCCAGCTGCAGGGCCAAAGGAACGTATAGCTCTGAAAATAAACACAGAAATCACGAGTGGGAGATGTGCCGCTTCACTGTGGGACGTACATGTGGAGGACTAGCATGTTTCTGTCATTAGACGTGATTAGCTTCTCCCGCGCTGAGCCTCTGGGACCAACGTGGACGACATCAAACTGAGACGTTCCACTGAAGATGCTTCTTGTTGCTGGAGTGGGAATTCTGAGCTGTACATTTGTGTAGAGCTGCAGAGATTAAGTGGAAATTCAGTATGTTATATTCATATTCATTTATGTTGAGCAGCTTTAGGAAAACTCAAAATCAGGACTTGTCTGGTCAGATCATGTGTCAGTGCAGCTTGAGGAGAGGAGCAGCACTGATGACAAAAGTGTTAGTGTCCTACATCACATTGCACTGTCTCTGAGTTCTGCTGAAACATCGAAAACCTATGATGAACCAACACAGTCTCACAGTAAAGCGTATATACAGTACCATGACACATAAATAGCGTGGGATGAGCACAATGTCAGGCCCTTTTTATGTATATGTTACGTCGTATATATTGCACAATATGAAAAAGTGTGTAAAAACATGATGTTTCAAAGCGTGAAATGAACACGAGTTTTGCCCCCACGTGGGGACATTTTCTTTAGATTTAACGGGTAAGTTTAGGGCTGGAGCTTGGGTTGGGTTAATATTAGGATAAGGACTTTGTAAATATAAATACATAATTATTTTCTTGTGAGATTGGGTTGGATGAGCATGTTTTCACCCCTATTTTACGTAAAAATGTTGGTTGAAGCCATGGTGACATTTTCTTTGAGTTAAACGGAAAAGTTTACGCCTCCTGTAAACTGACTGCGAGGCTAGTTCGGCTTGGGACATGCAAGAGTTTGCCTTGTACACCAACTGCAGTCCGTATTTGCCCAAAGCTTCGCAGAATCACGTGGATTCCAGCGGATTGCTCATACTATCACTTGAAAGTTGCATCAGATCGCTGCGACCTTTGGGAAAAACTCTTTACGGATTCTTTCCGCACACTTGTGGAGAACTCTTGGACTAGCACTGCTCCGAGCTCTGTCTACAAGGGCGCACTGGTTCTAAGCACTTATTAAGTCTTCTCACACCGAACTTGCACTCAGTGTATGGTAGGGGTTAGGCAGCCCAGTCTCCGGAGAAAACATAGATAGTCCTAAACTTACCCATTTTAATAACTTGAAGCCTAAACTTACCCATTAAACGCAAAGAAAATGTCTGAATGGCTTCAGCTAAATTTGTGGTTATATGACATTTTAGACCGATCTCACAAGAAGCGTACATTTACCACGACATTACACAATATGTAAATTAGGTATGATTAGCACGAGTTCACAGCTGTTTCACGTAATTATAGTACGTGTCACAGTCCCAGTTCATTTCAATGTTGGTTGTTAAGACGTGTTCTTATTTAGATAGATAGATAATACTTTATTGATCCCTCGAGAGGGAAATTCATTCTCTGCATTTGACCCATCCTGCAGAGCCTCTGGGCGTCTGTCAGGAGCAGTGTGCTGCCGCTGAACGGCGCTCGGGGACAATCTCCATGATGTTGTGCTTGGCTTAGTCAGGGCCTTAGCTGGAGCAGGTGCAGTTGGAGGTGGAGACTGGAGTGAGAGACAGATGACAGATGAGCAAGTAGATTCTGTAGACACATCACAGTCAGGTCCAGGTGGAGCAGGTGAACTTCTGTTGTTTCAGTCGGTGATAAGACCATCTCCTCAAATCTTCCTCTGCAAAAACTTCGGCTGCAGCAGATGTAAAAGTTCTGTAGCATTTCAAAAGTCCAAAGCTAGCAAAGTTAGCTTTCATAGCTTCATGTACCATCTCCATGGTTACAAGACAAACAAACAACTCCATTCACAGAATCCTAACTTGTGTCTGTTGAACATCACAGGGTGGATGAAATCCAAGAATCAAACTATAGTATTTTCACTGCATCGTCCTCTGCTGCTTCAGATGTGAAAGTCTGACATTTTAGAAGTCCAAGTTAGCGTAGGTAGCATTAGCTTTTGCATGGTATCCATGGTAACGAGAAAAACAGATGTCTTCTTTTCACAAATCTGACAGTACTTATCTCATGTTTGTTGAACATCAGAGGCCACACGTCTTAGTTGGTTGAAGTCCGAAGTTGTCCCACAAAAACGAGACAAAACCAAAAAAGCTTCAAAAGTGCTCAGTGCCTTCAGTGAGACAGCAAGAGAGCAGCCTACCACTCCGTTTCAAAGATGCAAAAAAAAAAAAAAAAAAATTATGAATATTAATGAAATCCTGATTCTAATCTTAACCTGCCTCAAGCCCCAGACCTAATCTTACCAGTTTTAGTAACTTTATGCCTAAACTTACCCGAAGAAAACGTCTCCACGTGGCTTCAACCAAAATGAAGTGAAATCTCGTGTCATTTTTACGCCCTTTCATATCGTGCTAAATGCACAGCGTAACATAAATACTAAAATAGCTGTGACTCGTGGTCAAACTACGCTGTTTTTGTGTCCTGGTAAAAGTACGCCATCTAGTGAGACTGTGTTGGACATTTTGGCTTTTCGTAACATAACATGATACGTGCTCATCATAGGTTTTTGACATTCTGCTGTATATCTAGTTTTTTCCAGAGACAAGGCTTTACAACTACAGAAGAAACGGTTGTGTTCTTAGGCAAGACACCTCACCCATATAGTCTTCTGTAAATCTGGGATGAGTGTGAATGGTGGTCAGAGGGGCTGAGGGTGCAACAATGGCAGCCTCAATACAGTCAGTCTGTCCCAGTTCAAAGTTTATTTTTGTCATGAAGCTACAAAGTACAGGTCTTTACAAATATTGTGTTTTTGTACTCTATTCTTCCTGTTTTACTCCACAGTTGAGGCGCTGAAGCAGGTGTTGCGTTCACTGCCTCATTGCGTCCGTGGGAGTTGATCTGCCATGATTCATTCAGATCTGCGTTGCACAAGCCCCAATTAACGCCGCCGTGTCCCGACAGAAATAAACACACCTCAAATGTTTGCACCTGGTTTGGATGAAGAAACAGCAGGAGACCAAATACAAACAACCTGATTTGGGGTTATTTATACAACAGGAAAACGCTGACAGTTAAACAATGGGCCATAAGCTGTCAAAAACATGAATGAAAACACTTTAGATACATGCATTGTGTCCATCCTTCTATCTCATATTCTGTGTAACTTTAGACATTTAATAACAGGTTAGGATTCATTTCAATCTCTCCTTTTCAAGTGTCAAAAGTTTTGTGGCATGGAAAATCAAATTTTATGGAGTTTTTAATCCTGTTCTAACATTACTTCATCAGAAACAACTTTGTCTGTAAGATTCCAGTCTTCTTCTCTTTGAGCTTCAGGGCGACATTATTGTTGCCTGGAAAAGCCATGTCCCTCTTTCAAATTTCAGTGGGTGTGACTGACAGATTAATTAGCCAATCAGGGACATGCGTCGTCTCTCGCCAATCAGCTCCTTTATTTCATGTACGTCAGGCAAATAAACTAATCTGATTGCCCATTCTATTGTGAAGTTGATCTGAAACGCAGGCAGGGGTAGAGGTGACCAGACCCACTCTTGGCTTTGGATTCCAGGCAAACATTATGGCACCCCGGCTAACATTTTGGTTTCAAAGCAAGGTCAATTCCTTGGAAAAACCCTGTCCTCACCTATCACCTATCCCTGCCCACTTGTCTGTTTTTAATTGTGATTACTCTGATTCACAGTGAAGCATGTATTGTTAAAAAAGGCACATAGCCACCTTACACCGCAAAAATATTTAACGTTGCTTGATTCTAAGATTTGAATTTAATTTTAAGTATTTTGACTAATTTAACCTTGATTTATTGCAGAGACATAAAATATTTTCCTAGTTTCAAAGTGTTTGGAATTGATTTCAAGACATTGAATTATTGTTAAGAAAACTGTTCTCACCCCATTGGCAATGTTTGTTCTTATTATTAAGTCAAATTCACTTAAACCCAGTCTTGAAACCAGTTAAATATACACAAACAATTAAATCTTATCCAGTTTAAGCAGCTCAAATCTGGATTAAAATTCTGATTCCAAGTCTTTTTAAGCAAGACTAGATTTATAGTTTTACAAATTTAAATTCTGCAACTTGTTACATTCAATTCTTTCAATGAAGTGGCAGGGTTTATCAGTTCGGCTGCTTTAAACAGGAAGTAAATGGACCCTTTTCCATTTCTAAGTTGTTGTACATTAATTTTATGTTTCACAAAACAAAATGTAAATGAATGATCTAGAGATATCAACGTGTATCCCTAAATACATAGAAAAAACACTGTAGATCTTCTTTAACCTGTCCTGATTTGTGATATTGAAGATAGAATCCAAACTCGATTTGACCATTTTTGCACCATTAGCATATCAGGACAGATCTATACGATTCATTCTCCTGTGTTGTTTCCTTTGCAGCTTGTAGATGGAGCTCTAACTCAATTCTTGACGTGGGAAACACATGACTGTTACGTGTACTTTACTAAATTGGTTCTGGTGATTCTAAAGTGTTCTCACAAACAATGCATAATACTTTAAGTTCGGCAGGTACAATTTTGTATACCTCATAAATATAAGATGATAAAATAAGAGTACCTCATTAAAGCCAATACAAATAACACACACGTATTTGTCTTTAAGTAATAATAGTCCAAATGCTGATGTTTCCACAGAAAAGTGAGTGTACCAGAGCTGCAGTGCATTTCTATGAACGCCTGACATGTCCTGCCCCTCCCTGTGTCTTGCTCCATTCCTCTCCGCTCAGCTCACTCCCTTTAACTCCTCTGAAGTTAATATTTGCCCAAGGAAGTTAAGCGAAAATAAGGGGGGAAAGTTTTGGCAGAGTTTGATGGTCCATTCTGCCCCTGTTAAACCCAAATCAGAGCCAGATGTAGACCAGGAGGAGGAGGAGCTGCTTCTGCTGCTGCTGCTGTGTAAATGGATCTTTCCTGTTTGAACAAGAGACTTAAGGGACTCTTCTGTTTTGGAAAATTATTTATTATGTGTGTCCCCTTGACCTTACACTGGAACCATATGAGCTACCGAGGCACAAATAATAAGCATAATAACATTCATAGGCTACATTTATGTTTAGATTATGTATTGTTGTGTATTTATCTATGTGTTTTACAAGTATAATATCTGTAAAGTACTTTGTGACTTTGTCTGTGGTATGTGTGCTGTGTAGTAAACCAAAGAAATCCTTGGTTGGCTAAAGACATGTCCTATCGACCGATTACTCAACTAAAAAGGGATATTATTATATATTATTATACTGATTTGACCCAGTCTGTGCTTGAAAAACTAAAAATATAAAGTTCATTTAAAAACTGAATTTTGTACAGAAAACTTAAAGGAAAGAGTGTATTTATTTCCAAGAAGGCAAACCAATCCAATGATTTGTTCCCAAATGTTCAGCTGATTTATCTCTTTTTGTTGGTGTATATGTAACATAATTCTTTATTATCAAAATAATATAACTGGTCAATGACTAAAGGACTACAGCAATATAGCGCTAGGAATAAACTTTCTTAGTTATTTATACACAGCCAAGAGAAGCAAAATAATGAGAGCGAGTTCAGGGTTGGTCTCTGCTTTTTTGAAATATATAATAAAGACATGATGACATGTTAGATTTTCAGTGGATATGATTCAATTTAAGATTATACTCATATGAATCAAGAAGTAAAAACAACTAGTTTTTACTTCCTGATTTTATATCATGTCATCACACACATCACAACAGTTACACTCTCTCTCGGGGAGTGTAACTGTTTCAGATGTTGCTGTTCCAGTGACGTGGGCCGGACCCATCCTCTTTCTGGACATCCGCCCCACCTCCCTCTTGGCCTGTCCTGGTCCTGCTAGACGAGTCGTTTCCCTCTGCTTATGGACTCTGGCTCCACAAACATAAATTCTATAACTTTGCCTTAGTTACATCTACAGCCTGTCTGTCCATGGGAGTGGATCCCTTCTTCACTGTGGTTCTCCTCGAGGTTTCTCTTTTCCTTTAGGGTTTTTTGAGTTTTTTCTTGCCGAGAAGGAGGGTCTAAGGACAGGGGATGCTCTGGACAATCATTCATTTGCTCTACTAATAATCTGCTTAGACATTCTTGATCAATTACTACTTCTGAATGTTTATTGTTTCACTGAATGTGTATTGTTTTATTTTTATTTCCTACTATTGATGTTTGCTAAATTAATAATCTTGGGAAGTCCTCAGAGACGACTGTTGTTGTGATTTTGGGCTATACAAAAATAAATTGATTTGATTTGACATCACAGCCGTAGTAAACATATAAACTGGGCCCAAACTCTTCTAATGTAACATATGTTTGTATTTGACAAACAAAGCCCTCGGACCAGGTTTGGCTCTGCAATGTGTCTTCTTTGACCCGGGTGTGATAAGGTTTGTATTTATTATACTATGTGCTGAAAAGACAGCAGGATTCATACTGTGATTTATTCAATCCGCTCTCATAAGAAAGTGTACTGTATACCACGACATAACAGGACATGTAATAGTGTAGGATGCATCTTGAGTAAATATGCCACACATTGCAGCCCAGGTGCATTTCTGATTGTTATAATGATGTGTTATCAGTAGGTATTGTGATTGTGTGCTATAATAATGTAGGTCTACATAAAGCAACAACATTGCCATGGAAACAGCTCTTCCGGGTCATGGAAAAAGTCAATTCATACATTTATTGTTGTAAGATTTTAAATGAGAGCATAGAGGTATTATGTCTGCACTTTTAGGATTACTTTTCCAGGCAGTTCATGGCAAGAAGATCCTGAGTTCAGTTCCTGGGGCTTTTCCCTGTAGAGTTTGCATGTTTCCCCATGTCAGCGTAGGTTTCCTCCAGGTGCTCTGGTTTCCCCTACCACTAAAAACCTGTCTATTTCTGCATCCTCTCTCCCCTCCGGACTCCCCTGCCGAGGAGATTCTGAATCTCAGTGGGACTTTCCTGGTTAAAGAAAGGTTTATTCACAAATTAAATTCAACATGAGCATGTTTTAACACACTTAAGTTGAATTTTGGCATATCATCTGTGCATTGTTAACGAGATGTGTCAAAATGATTGCCCAGCCTTACTCAGTACAAAAGCACACACTGTTTTTAGTCTAATCAAACCAACTGCTTTTATTTCAGTCTCTTCCATGATTTTCTTTTAAATCATCCAAAAACATGACGTCTGTGCGTGTGTCTGCTGTGGTGCAACACGTGCAGCTCCACATACGTTTGTTCAACACTTTCTGCTCTATTTGAGTCCACTGTCTCAACATGCATGAGTCATTTCCATCAAAATCATTTAAAAATACATTTCCTCCACACGTTCACAGAGCCCAACATGACTAACGCCTTTGCAGCATTTCATTAGTCGAATCACTGTTCTTCACTTTTCTTTAAAAATTAACCTTGATTTTTATTTATTTTTGTGGTTCACTTTTTGAACATTTCTGAAAGACCTCGTCAGCTTTTGTTGAGTCTTGAAATTAAAGTTTAAATGAATCAAACTAATTTCGAAACTTTCTGAAGAATGAGAAACAAGGTGAAAGGAAGGGCTGAGAGTGGAGAGCAGCAATATGATTGTTGTGACAGCAGGTGTTTGTGACCAGCACACAGTTTTAAATGGATAAATCCATCTTGATGTCACATTAAATCTGGAAATGACACAGGCCTTCGCAGTGAGACACACTTGTTATTTTGCTCAGTTTGCACTAAAATATGCCAAAATTGCAAATGTAATAAATATTTGTTCAAATGTGAGTGATAAAAGGAACATGTTTGAATTTTGTCAAAGTTTTGGGTGGAAGTTATTAGCCCCAAAGACTTAGCCACAAACCCAATATTTAGGACTGAAAAATGTTAGGGTGAGGTCTAGCCTAGCTCATTATGTTGATCATTATCTAATTTGTCTAATTTTGACTTAGTTTGGTGTGACAGTCCTTGTAGTAAACATTTATCGTAGTTTTACAGCAGTGAAGTTGCAAATCATAAAGAAATGGACAAGTAAATCTTGAAAATTACAGGAAGTGATTTGAGTTCTAAAACAGATTCAAAGACAATTTACGCACAACTGACAGTTTCTTAAGAGACTGAACAATTATTTAACAAAGAGTTACAAGGTTTCACAATTCGTCCAATTTTTACTTCTGTGTCATTTATGTAGATTTTGGCTCATAGATACAGTCGACACAGGCCACGCCCTCAAATGAACCTCCGTGGGGGAAACTTAACATGTAGAGTGCTTCAGAACAACAGTTTTACCACTCACTGCTCAACAATTGCAACAGCAAATGTGGACTTAAAGGTGGGGTAGCTTAACCTGGCTCACGCCAGATCGATATATGTATCACTCTGCATTGAGTTCTACACATATTCGATCTGGAAGGGCTCTCGTCAAAAGCAGTTGGGAAAGGGAGGGAGTTCTCGTGAAATACTTCGATCTGATTGGACAAAGCGCCCACCCCACCTTAGCGGTGTTTTAGCCAATCACAAGACATAATCAAAATGACGTCTCCCACAAACCGCTTTGTTTCTTACCTGCGTATTGCAGAAGAGACGCCAAAACTTCCAAACTTCCGTCGCCAGATGCTGAAGACTAATCCACTGATATCATTGTGTTCATATAAACAACGTTTGAAGCACTTCACAACAATATTCCACCGCCAGCGGGCAACAGTACGTCTGCGTCTGTTACAGCTGTCCTCCCCGTGGTTGTGTCCATCTCCAGGCGATTTGCGCTTTCCCTGCGTGCTCCGGGTCCGGATCTGCGTCTCTCTCGTGTGCTCCGAGTCCGGTCTATCTGCGTGTCTCTCGTGTGCTCCGGGTCCGGTCTATCTGCGTCTCTCTCGTGTGCTCCGAGTCCGGTCTATCTGCGTGTCTCTCGTGTGCTCCGGGTCCGGTCTATCTGCGTCTCTCTCGTGTGCTCCGGGTCCGGTCTATCTGCGTGTCTCTCGTGTGCTCCGGGTCCGGTCTATCTGCGTGTCTCTCGTGTGCTCCGAGTCCGGTCTATCTGCGTGTCTCTCGTGTGCTCCGGGTCCGGTCTATCTGCGTCTCTCTCGTGTGCTCCGGGTCCGGTCTATCTGCGTCTCTCTCGTGTGCTCCGTGTTTGGCTATCTGCGTTTCCCTCGCGTGCTTCAGTCAATAGCCTTTGCAACAGTTCCTGCGTCTGTCCGCGTCGCCATGTTTGTTGTTTTGCTGTGAGCACGTGACGCCTGGCACTCGCTGATTTCACATCTGTAAATCCCGCCTCCTCCTGTAGAGAAGCCTTCTGATTGGTTCGAGTATTCGATACTCGGCTCAAACCATAGGGCGAGAATTCATCTTGCTGCTCAAGGTTAGGGGTAGCTGATTTTCAGGCCACAAAACCTGAAGCATAGTCTAACTAGTTCCTAACTCTCACAAATGCTTCAGCACTTGATAATATCCACGTACAATGGTGTTTTGTCTGCAATTGAACCTTAAAATTAGATTTTTACAGATGACAAAATGAGACTGCAGGTGACCATTCAAGCACAGCCAATCACAGAGCTGCTTTTGGCTCTTTAGGAGATATAAAATGTCTTTTATATTGATTTAGACAGTAAACTGTTTTTTGATTTTGTTACAATCTGCTGCTTATGCAAAATACTTTTGAGTAGAAAAGACAAAGTTTATTAATTTACAACTAAAAAAGTCAATTAAGAAAATACATTGTGTCAAATATAGATACGAAGACATGGAGATGAATAAAGTGATCCAACTATGTAAATATATACAACAATGTTAACGGTAGCTGCAAGCTAAATTCTAACAAAATGGAAGATCTGCCTGGTGTGTTTTAATGTTTTCCTTTAACTTTCTGTTTACTTTTCTGACATAACACCACAGCAACAACCTTTATTGTGACTCGACTTGAATTAGTTGTGCTAAAAATATACTTATTTTGCCAGCAAACGTCTTAAAAGAGGTAAAAAGTTTAGCTTCTCATACCTTAACAAACTATTTCCAGCTACGACTTTCCCCCTCAGCAGGCCATGCTCCCAAATATGACGTGTTGCCGACTGTATCTATAGTTACAAAATGGTTGCTAGGGAATATCTGTAGAATTACTTTTACATATATCATCTTTACTAGACAAAAAACAATTGTAAACTTCATCAAAGCAGCCAAATTGGATGAAAACAAGATGAATGTTTTGTGAAATCTTAAATATGATCATGTTCATTGATTATGTGCTAAATTTTGTATTTTAAGCTTTAATTGGACAAAAAAAAAAAATCTGTGTAAATTTTCTTGCAGGATCCTTTTGTGAGTCATCTTCACAAATTACCTCTAATTTTCAGTCGGTTGAGACGTGTGAGTTTGAGGCGCAGCTCCAGTGACTAAACACAGAGCGAGGTGTGACTTTAAGTGGAAATAGCCTGGTTTCACTGGGACATGATGAACTGGCTCTGAGTCTGTGTGAAGTCAGACACGCTTTATTCTAATCACATTTAGACCTGCAAATAGGCACATGTGGTGAGGAAATACACCGAGGGACAACAACAGACTCTTTAGTGAAGAAACGTCAGAGAAATGTTTGATAAACCTAAATGAGATTGTATCTATTTCAAGAATAAGTAAAAATGGCTTGATTCTAAATTATAAATTTAAACACGGATTTCTAACATTTTGACAAATTCAAGGTCTATTTATCGTAGAAAGCTTTAATATTTTCCTAGTTTCAAACTGTTTCGGATAGATCTGAAAACTTCGAAACAAATTATTTGCCACTGGAATAAGAAATGTCTTCACCCTTTTGGGAATTTACTGTTCTTATGTTAAAGGTGCACTGTGTAACTTTCTGAAGGTGGAAAGTCATCTGCACAATTCATTAGAAATAAAAATTAAAACCATTGGACATTCTGAATGGAGATAAATACATGTTTTATTTGCTAAAAGAACAGCTTTTGTGTGGAAACAAACATGAACAAGCCTCCTCCAGGTCAAAGAACAGACTGTTTTGTAAAAATATTATTTATTTAGTGTAACAAAGACATCTAAATGACAAAAACATGCTTTTATTTAAGTTTACTTTTAGCCAAAAGGTTACACAGTGCACCTTTCACATATCAAATTTTTTCTCATTTGTGGTAAACATGTATCATAGTTTTACAACAGTTGAAAATGATGACAAAATTAGTGAAATAAAATAGTGAAAATTACACGTGTCACCAAGAAGCACCAAAATGAATAACAATTTGCACAGAACTGACAGATTCCTGGAGCTTAGGCAAACATTTCACAAAATTAAAGTGCTCAATAATATTATTTGTCAAATCATAACTTCTGTCATTTATGTCAATTTTGGTTATATTTACAATGTGGTTGCTAGGCAATAGTTGTGGAATTACCTCAACATGTGTCACATTTTTTGGACAAAATACTGTAATCTCGAGGCATTCAGGAAAAACATAGTCCCTCCATCGTGTCCAGGGTCTTTCTCGAGCTCTCCTCCCAGTGAACAGGAAGCATCCAGGAAGCAGCCAGAAAGCATCCAAAACAGATGCCCGAGCCATCTCAGCTAGCTCCTTTCAATGTGGAGCAGCAGCGTCTCTACTCAGAGTTCTTCCTGTGTGACTTGGATTTGCGATCTTGTTCTTTCGATCATTACCCAAAGCTCATGACATATATGTGAGGGCTATAAGGCAAATCTCAGATATTTACTGGAGCATTTGGTAATATCTAGGGACAGTGGCAGAGTGGTTAGAGCTGTGGTTTACCAGTAAGGAGATTGTGGGTTCGACTCCCGGGTTGGACCATGTCAACATCTCACGATCTCTCTGGGTGGAGTTTGCATGTTCTCTCCGTGTCACTGTTTGTTTTCCCCAGGTACTCTGGTTTCCCCGCACCTCCAAAAACATGTATGTTTAGGTTAATTGGGCATCACTGTAAATTTCCCCTGTGAGTGAATGAGAGAGTGAATGATTGTCTGTCTAACCCTGCAATGAGCTGGCCATTGTCCAAGAGAAAAAAAATAAATTAATGAACTTGGTACTATCTAATTCTAAGTTTTAAATATAAAAAAAGTGAAATTAGAATTTTTCTCAAAAACAAAATAATGTATTCAAAATTTCCTTTGTAAAAAACAATGCACATGTGTCAACAAAATGATTCAATAAGCTTAAACTTGACTCTGTCTATGTTTGTGATTTTGCAGACTCCGTAAAAGGCAATTTCAGCCAGTTTATCACATAAAGTGACTTGATTTTGAAAACATTACTTGTTTATAAAAACGTCATGCATTTTTCATGAAAAAAAAATTCAGGAGCAGGACCACACCACATCTACACCCCTTCTGGTTGATTCGCTATATAATCCATGTGTTCACATACCACTTTTGTCCACTGTCTTCGTGCCCCACCTGCCCTCCCTTTTTTTCTATAAATTCTATTCTCTGCTTCTTCTTACAGGTACAGGGAATATAGAAAGGCCACGCCAACTAATGAACCTCCGAGAGTGAATCAGAACAACAGCTTTACCAGTCAGTGCTCAAAAACTACAACAGCAAATGTGGACTTAAGGAGATATATTGTGTCAAATACAGACATGAAGATATGAGGATAAATAAAGTGATTCAACCTTCCAAGTAGAGACCTGCACGGGACTAGATTTTCATGACCGCTCCCGCCCGATTCCGGAGCATCCGTGACCGTTCCCGCCCGATCCCGACGCCCCCGTGTGCCTGCCCGCCCGAGAAGCTCCCGCGGGTCCCGTTGGGTCCCGACTTTTTTTTTTTTTTTGGTGACACGGAGGTTGCGTGGCGGCCCCAGGGCATAACAACACGAACACAAATGACTAAACTCTGCATAACTCTCTGCATCTAGTTTAAAAATGATCTGCAACAAGCAATAGCCTATGTTCGTTTGACACATTCAATCATAAAGCCATGATGTCTGTGTATTTCTTACCTGAAATACAAAGCTCCTCACACCTCCAGTTTCTGCTAAACAAACACTTTATTTGCCCAAACTCCGTGTGTATTATCTCCATCTCCCCGTGCGTAAAAGCCAGTCCTTCATTCACTCTTCTGGGAAAGCTTGCGTCCGTGCTGCATCTGCTGCTTGCGCGAGGACGCACAGATGATGCTCCGATACGCACGCTAGACTAGGAAATACAGCAGTGAGTTTACGTGTCTGCACCTTGCAGGTGTCTGTGTTGCACCTCTCTGTTGACCAGCAGCGCACAAAGCCGTATTTCTTTCTTGCTACGTAATATTTTCAAGACAGCGGAGAGAGTGCGGGTCCGTTCGGGACCCGAGGCGTTTGGCCTGACCGCCCGTTCCCGCCCGAGGCAACGTTAAAACCGCCCGATCCCGAGGGTTTGCTCACGGGTCCCGTGGGTCCCGCGGGAATTCCCGCCCGATGCAGGTCTCTACTTCCAAGTATGAAATATATCTAGCAATGGGCTACACCCCTCTATAGCGACAACCCGGAATGTCGACATTAAAGTGTAATTGTCGATGTTGCGGCATTAGCATATTTTCTTCCCATCCCGGTACTCCGACACCTAACATTTTTTTGTCGATGTAGTGGTGTCGATGTAGTTCTATTGTTCTCAGAAATGCCGCTTCTCCGACAAACTTTTGTGGGTGCTTCTATTAAATAATTATTTAAAAAATATATACATAGCGTTTTCTCGCGACTGTTTACTGATCCAAAGATGACGCTAAGTAAAAAAAACAGCGCGTTTCTTCTTTCTGTTTCTTCTTATTTCCGTTTTGTCAAACTCTGCTTCTAAGGCCCTTGTCCCGGCTTCTGTCCATGGTGCTGAAGTTAAACGCAGGAGATCGATCAATAACTAGATAAATAAGTAAATGGATAGATTGAAAGGATGATGTTTGAATTATTCATACAAAATCCTAAAATATCCTTCTTTTAGAGCCGCAGTCAGGCTGCGCTTTTTTACACTCAACATCCCCGGCACGTTGTTGTGCCTTTCACGTTTCAGAGGAAACAATTAAAGTTCCCTACAACAAACTGTCAGAATGTTATAAAAAAAACGCCCTTCTATCATCTTTCTGACTGCCTATTCATCGCGTACATTGCGTGGTCCGCTTTGAGAGCAGCCTGCAGCGGCCTCGCACCGCCTCACGCTGCTGCTCAGGCCCTCTTTTACAAATGTACATATTTAGACGCTGTGGCATCTAAACCACGCGAGTCTTAAACACTGTCTTTATTCAGGCCTATATTTTAAAACAAAAGTTTGTAAGAGAAACGTTGTGATGTGGTCTGGACTTTTACTGGGGTGAAATGATGTTTAAACTTTATCAATCTATTCTGAATATTGTTCATTAAAATGCATTATCCTACTGGTTTATATCCACATTTCACACATGAAATTCTCAGTTACGACTGTAACCTTCATGCATCATACAACGTGAAACTCTTTGATAAACAAACAGTTGTTTTTAAAGCAAGAGACATAAAAAACACCATGGCCTACCTTTCTCTTGATTCTCGTCGTTCCACGGAGCCTTCACATGACAATGTTCACAAAATCCATGGTAATAAATCACAAAGTCTTCAAAGTGTAAAACATAATCCATAATCATGTGCAGAGGCTCCTGTCCGTGTGACTCTGCACATCCTTGTGCAATACGTCCCGTTAAAGTGCGTAGTGTTATGGAGAGGTTTATTACAGTCTGCCAGCTCAAAACCACAACGTATAAGGCCAAAAAACACGGACCTTTGCGGCTGTCGTCTGAGGCGGACTGAGGCGGAGCAGAGCTGCGTGTCGTGGGATCAGGCGCGTTATGTTTTCCTCGTCGCAGCAGCAGCAGCAGCGGCAGCTCTGGAGGACGATATGGGCAAAGTCTACAGCTTTATTCAAGTCAGAAAAGCAAAAAATGTTTAGAAAAAAAGTGCTGCCAGTAGATAGAAGAAAAAAGACGCCGTCAATACGCGGAAGCTTGGAAAATAATGTTAATTCCGAAATGAAATTCCGCCAGACTTTGGCTTAAGCGAGCGAGTCCAAGTCCAGACTCGAGACCGGTCTGAGACCAGGTCTGCACGAACAATCGCATTGCGCTGGCCGTTTGGAGTGTTAAAGCAGAGGATAAAGTTTTAAAAGTATTCTGTCTCTACGTCTGTCCAAAAAATACTTCTCTGTCTTACCGGGGGCAGCTTGTCAGAAAAGCAACGTGAATGAAGGACGCTTTGTAACCGAGAAATAAAAGTATAATTTTTAGCCTTCTTAAAGCGACAATAAAGTTGGCCACCACACATAGGACTATTGGTCATTATGACGTTCACTGTCTGAGCTTGTGTCGGAGGAGCGGCATCAATACATTCGGAGGACAGGGGTGTCGTAACAGTGGGATTTAAAAATAAAGACATTCGGAATAACGGTGTGTCGATAGAAAGGCCTGTCGACAGAGAGGGCTGACCCCTAGCAATGCTAACGGTAGCTTCGAGCTAAATGCTAACGTGATGCTAGCGCTGCCTGGCGTTTTTTAGCATCTTTTTAACTTATTGTTTACTTTTCTGACATAACACCACATCAGTAACCTCCGTTTAAACCTGGTTGTAACTCGACTTGAATTAGTTGTGCATTTAATTAGCCAGAAAACGTCTTAAAAGAGGTAAACAGTTTAGCTTCCCATATGGTGAGGCAGGAGATGTGTAAGTGACGCGTTGCAGACTGTATCTATGAGGCCCGGAAGCCTAGGCCCCATGAAGCCAAATAATACAGCTAATCATCAAAAAATCACAAATTTATCATTATTCTTTCCTTCATAAACATTATTCACATCTATTTGTGGTTTGTGGTCCTTGCTACTGAATTACATTTATGTGTGCAAGTTTCACACTGATTAGGCCAAATTATTGAACAACCAGAAACTTAGAAACGTATTAAAACAAACAATTTAAATCCTATCCAGTTAAAAACAGTTCATATCCATATTTTAAAAAGTCATTTAAAGTATACAGGCATAGTTTTTACAGTGCATGTGTTTGGCTGTGAAATGTCGGAGGGGCAGTGAAAGTGTCACATCTGATCTGACACTTGGACCAGCTCACAGCCAATCTCTAAATTTAGAGTTTTTTCACATGAACTTTGATGCTCAGTCAGTCGTCACACACAATCTTTTGACAAGTGGATGTCTTTGTAAAGTTTATGTATTTATTTATTCATGTGGAAAAAGGCAATACAGTATAATGCAAGGATATATACAGGGTGCAATTTGCTGGGGGGGATGGGAGGGATTATCCCTACCTCTGGTTTGTCTGTCCCTCTCTCTGCTTATAATTTCCCCACCCCTACTTCTGCTTTTATCTTGTATTATTTGTAGGGGGGATAAAAAATAACAAAGTGTTCTATCAATCCCAGCGTAGTCTCATTGATGTTTTTCCCTTCTCCCGGTGCTGCTCCTCCGCTCAACAGGCAGCTCTCATAACAGCCAATAACGTTACACTTTCACACACAGTCCTTTTCTGATTGGCTATTCCTCTAACTTTTTCTGCGCGCACAAGCATAGTTTAAATGGACACATCTCAATAATGAACATAGGCGCCGATCTGTCTTTCACTCTCTTCTCCCTCTCAGCGCTGTTATTTAGACTCGGGTTTGGTCACTCGGAGCCGATGTGCTGCTGCTCTGTCACCTGCCCTGTGATCATGGTTTAGTCCACGACGGCGGGAAGATCAAGTCAGGAACAGAGACACGAAAATGTTGACGTGCGATGCGATTCAAAGCGGGACAAGACTCGTAAGTGACGAACTGCACTGCTCCTGTTTGTAGAACCCGGTGCCGCTAGAGCTGCGCTGAGAGGCAGGACCAACCCGGGGCTCTGCGGAGCTTTATGTACTGAATGAGTCTGCGCGCCAGAAGCCTGTTAGTTGCGAGTGGAAAAGAAACGGAATGAACACGGGAAGGAGAGATGCGATTGTAGTGCAGCGCGTGTAAGTGGTGCGCATGCGTGTAGCGCGCGTGCACGTGGTGCGCGTGTAGAATGAGTTGTAATTTTCTATCCCCCCTTCTGTTTTTTTGACAAGTCGCACCCTGGATATATATATATTTTTTTTTTTAAAATCTGTTTTCTTTTCTTTAGTTATATTCTTTCACATTATGCCACAGCACACACTTATCACTATTATTGTTGTGGTGCTTGTTAGCAGAGTGGAAGGTTTGACTCTTAGAAGCTTGCAACTCTGTTAGAAGCTTGCATGTTTTTCCCTGTGTCTGGGTGGGTTTCCTCCTGGCACTCCAGCTTCCTCCACAAACCAAAGGCAACAGAGTCTCCGAAGAAAACTTATAGATCTACAACGAAATGTCAAAAACGTACAATAAGCACGTTTTTACGCCTTTTGTACGTCAATACAGTATGTTCCAAAAAGCCAAAACGTAAAAAAAACACAAATATTTAACAAGTAAGTTTAGGCTTCATGTTACTAAAATGAGCAAGTTTAAGTCTGGGGCTTCCACGTGCTTCAACCTGAAACATGCTTTTTGACATTTCGTTGTATATCTACGTTTTCATCGGAGACTGAGCTGCCAGAGGAAATATCATCCACCTAACTTCCTGACCTAGATATAGTTTTGACGCAGTTTTAGACTTGAAACAGTAATAACTCCGGCTTAGAATTAAATATTAACAAAGACTTTTGTAGAAACCTTCCAAATCTGTAAAAGCTTCAACACAGAGAAGACGTAGATATCCAACAAACTGACAAAAACGTACAATAATAATTCATTATGTTACGAAAAGCCTAAACGTAAATCAACTACAATTTTTTGTTGAAGCCACGGGGCAACATTTTCTTTGGGTTTAGCGGGTAAATTTACGTGTCAAATTTGTGGTTATTTTACATTTTGGCTTTTCGCAACATATTGGTGAACAAAAGGTTTTTTTAAGTTTGTAAAAGTTTCAGATGATTTTCACTGCCAGCTCGGGGATGCATGCTGGGATAACAGAGATTCTATCCATCTTATTGCGCCCACCCACTTTTTCTATCGTTAGGCACAGAACTCGGGTCAGCTCCTCCCCCGAAAATAGCTAACGCTGTAGCTACGTTTTCTTGTAGGTTAATCTCAATTAGATACATTGGATTTGACCAAAACATATTTGTAAAAAATAAGCTACTTGAAATATGATTTTTCCACAAGTTTTCTCAGCAGGTTATGTCAATGAAATGAACGGGGAAGGAGCTGACCGGAAGTGTGTTTCTGAGTTCTGTGCGTAACGGTAGAAAAAGTGGGCGGAAATACGAAACCATTCTTTGGGACATCATTAACGTAAAGTTTAAGATAAGGTGCACTTTATTGTCCCTGTAGGTAAATCTGTCAGTGAGCGCCAGAGTCTGTTAGGTCTAAAGTCCCCTCAGTAAAATGATTCAAAAGATTTAAATCTGGCTTTGTTGATGTTTGCAATGATGAAAAACTTGTAGGCTAATACTGAAAACTACAGCAGAAGAGTCACATTGATACTGATAAATTGTACTTTTTTTCTCTATTCACCTGCAGTGTCTCACCTTAAATGTTCACATGCCACCAAAAGCTGTGTAATCCAAGGGTCTAATGTCACTTTTACTCATATGGTTCACAGTTTTCTTTTGTTTTTAGCACAAATTAGATTATTATTGTGTATTAGAAAAACATGTCTGGAGTTAAGCAACGCTTTTCAGACTTCCCTTTTTTCATGACCACAAGCTTCTCTAAATTTTGCACAGACCATTGCTCCCTCTTTCCAGGGAACGATGGGCTGATTCACCTTTAGGCTTCTTCATGTTGACGTAGATTCTTCAAAAACTTGTGGTTTTTCATTGGTTATGATTTGTCAAGAGAATGCAGTATTATTGATATAAGGATAATATAATGTTTATTCCAGTTTTGATCAAAATTCAAACAAATAATATTGTTTAACTGTGAATATGTAGCCTGTTTGATGTCCTCCACGCAAGACAAACCGGCTAACAGTGTTAGCAATTTGCTGCTCTGTCTTGCAAAGAGATTTACTTTAGGCTACTCGTTGGATGTTGAATGAAATACTTCAAGTCGATTGGGTGTGTGGCCTACTTTAGTTCGTGCTTTACCAATCACAGCAACAAATTATAATGGCCTTTCACACAGACACTTTAATGCTCTTCCTTCAATTACTCTGTATTTCTGCTAAAACAGAATAGCAGCAGAAACACGTATATCCATGGGAGCTGCCATCTTTGCTTTGAGGTCGTCTTTGCTGCCCCACTGTGATATTATTGGTCCATTACTCCACTGGTTCGGTCTGAAAACGAACTGAGTGAGTAGAAGGCCAGATGGATTGAGTTGTGAAATCACAAATATCGAGAGTGAATCTAGATGTTCAGTGTGTGATCTTTACAACATTTTTTGTTTGTTTTGCACTGGTTTTAATATTTTCAACATGCTTTACTATGAATATGATCACAATATAATCACAATTAAACACAGACAAGTGGGCGGGGATAGGTGGTAGGTGAGGTCAGGGCTTTTCTGAGCACTCAATCATCAGCTGCAGGACATTACAAGATTACTCAAACATGCAAGGATCATTCTTAGTAAAACTTTGAGTAAACTAATGGTGAGAGAAGGCAGTTATAGAAAGGCTAAAAACACATTAGGTCGCCTTTAAGTAAATGATAAATTCTAGCTTTCATTTATATTTCTTCATAATTTGCTACTTAACTGCTATAAACTATGATAAACATTAACCACAAGGACTCTCACACCAAACACCAAAGTCAAAACGAGAAACTTATACAAAACCAATATTTAGGTCTTGTTACCGCTATATTAATTTATTTCTTCTTTTTATTTTATTTCAGCATGGTACGGTCAGTTATTCACTTTATTTTTGTAGTTTATTATTAGTAGTAGTAGTAATTATTATTAGTAGTAGTAGTTTTCAAGACTTCATTCATTTCCTGTTGAGTGTATTTAGTGATGTGCAGTGTATGATTTATGATGATGATGATGGGAATTTTGTCATTTGTGCTTGTGACAGTTTTGGGAATATAATGTGTAATGTGTCACATACCATCACTCTGACTTTTTTTTTTTTACCAAATAAAGATAAAACATGGGTATATAGTATGATATCAACCTTGATTGTGCAATATTAGAATCATTTTGTAGAAGTACCAGGCCAATAAAAGAGAGCATCTCCTTCAGCAAAGACACTAAACCTGCATCAGCACAAGGTCAGTATGAACTAGCCTGGTTTAGTCCGACTTTAGTCCAGATTTTGTCCTGGTTTGGTCCTACTTTCGTCCAGATGCAATCCGACTTTCGTCCAGGTTTAGTTCTGGTTTAATCTTGATTTAGACCTACTTTACTTCTGACTTAGTTTTAATATTGTCCTGGTTTAGTCATGAGTTAATCCTGATTTACTCCTGGTTTAGTTTTATTTTAGTCCTGATTCAGTCCTGGTTTAGTCCCAGTTTTGTCTTGATTTAGTTCTTGTTTGGTCTTGGTTTAGTTCTAGTTTAGTCCTGATTTAGTCATGTCCTAGTTAAGCCCTGTTTTAGTCCTAGATTAGTCCTGGTTTTAACTGATAATGTAAAACCAAGTTACATTACATGTTATATTAAATGTAATTAAAGCAGAAACTCTAATAGCTGTGATGCTGGAAGTGAAGGGTTTCATTTTATTCTGTTTTTCAGCAGTTTCTTCTGTTGCCATGGCGAATATAAAGTGCATCCTGGGTACTGTAGTCCTGTTCCTTTTCTACACTTGGACAGACGCAATGGTAAGACAAAACTAAACATCATTTAGCTGTAAATTGCACACATAACGTACATCAAATGTCAATGTAAATCAATGTTTGAATTGAGATTATTATGATATATTCTTTGGGTTTAAGGCTTTGAGAAACTCCACGGATGAGCAGCAAGAGTTGAAAACATCTGAGAGTTTGGAGCTGAACAGAAAAGATTTAGGTAAGACACTATTATTCATCACCAACTATATTTTACATTTTAAAGTGTAAATGTTTCAATATTATACCCAAAAGGGGGGAACTTTTATTCAGTTGAGTCAGAGACCTGTGGCAGAGGGAAACAATTCATCTAGCAGGACGAGGATATTTCAGTAATATTTCAGTTAGGTGCAGTGTGGATATGAATACTGCTAAAATGCAGGATTAGGGAGTCTGTCTGTCTGTCTGTCTGTTTGAACTTTAAGCTTCTAAAGTGTACATTCAAGTTAGGAGGCATTTAGTGATTAAAATTTGAATTTTTAAGAGTGAATATCATGCTTCCTTTTGAAGAGAGTAGATAGTTGCTGATAGCAAGCAACAAGTTGGAGACCACAGTAACACAATGACGGCGTCAAATTGTATGTATTTCTTTACTTGTGCAGATGTAACAGGAGATAAAGATGCATTCAGGCGCGTTCGGAGAAACGCAGACCCTTGTGTCCACACACACTGTAAATGGCCCAGGTCCAGTAATGGAAACGTGTACGTGCCTGTTCAGTTTGACGACAGCCTCAGTGAGTAAATCTAAAGATCTGATTGAAACAGGAGTTATATGTATCTGTAGTTCACAGTGATATAACACGATTCTTTATTGTTTCCAGCGCTTGAACAAAAATGGTTTGTCTACAATGTAATGCAGACGTTCAAACAGTCAACCTGTGTTCGGTTCATTCTGCGTAAAAACCAGAATGACTATATTCACATCAAGCCTGCAGATAGGTAAGTATACTCAAACATGTTTATATCAAACTAAAATCAAAGTGAGGATCTTCTCAGTCACCTGGGCCAGCTGACATAATTTGAAAGTGCTTTCTCCATCATAAAGTCAAACTGCCAGGGCTGGCCCTAGGGCTTTTGGCGTCCTAGGCAGGATTTCATATGGCACCCCCTCAGCGACCTATTTCCACCACCAGGGGTCAATACAGACTTGCCTGGAAAATCCAGACGATATATTAAAAATATATCGTCTGGTCACCGTGTCCCTCTTTCAGAGTTCTGTTGCCGTGATTGACAGATTAATTAGCCAATCAGAGACACGCATCTTCTGCTGTTTAAAATCCAACATGGCTGCTCCCGATGATAAAATACATGAAAAAAATATCACGTGGACCTGAAAAACATCGCACATTTCTGCAGAATTAATGAGCGAAGCAAAAAAGGATTTTAATGTGAGGTGAGTGAAGTTAAATTTTGGTCTAAATGACAGACGACCAATCAGCTCCCTTGTTTCATCTGCGTCACGCTAATAAGTCAACCTGATTGCCCGGTACGATGTATATTTGGTCTGAAACGCAGACGGAGGGCGTGGCGACCAGACCCACTCTACGCAGTTTGCCCTGGCAAAATACAGACCACTGACCCTTAGAGCCATGAACCTCTTAATATTAACATATTTAAATATAACATGGTTTTAATGTAATTCAGAATTAAAAAAAATCTATTGCAATTTTCTGTATTTTAATGAGTTTTAGATATTATTTAGATATTGTTATTGTATGATGTAATTTTTCTATAATTAGAGACTACATTTAGGGTTCCCCAGTCTCAGATGCCTCTCTTAGCTCCACCCTTGAGTCAGTCAATCAGAGCAGAGAAACACTGCTGTTGTACACACTTTTGTCAGCCCACTGTCCAAACTGTTTATCACATTCATGCAAAAGCAAAACGTGTGAAGATCATGATGTAATGTTTATTAAAGGTGGGGTAGATGATTTCTACATTGCAAATACAATGAAGGTTTTAACTCTGACAACTTCCTCTCTTAAATCCTTCGACACATAATTAATATCGACATGTATTAATTTTGGTTACATTTATGGCTTATAAACTTCTTTTTACAAACAAAAATGAAACTGGAGAGGACCACTCAAGCTCAGCCAATCAGAGCGCTGCATTCAGCTCTTGATTAGAACTAAACTTCTTTATTATTCAGTTCAGACAGTACTCAGAAGTCTAATTTTTTCACAAAGTGTTGTATTTGCTACATCCTTTTTACTGGAAAGCACAAAGTTTACTAATTTACAACTAAAAAAGTTAGCTACCCAAGGACAATGTACAGTTGCATTAGGCACAAAGACAGAGATGCTTGTGCCAGATTCTAGCTTTTACAGCTAATTTCCATCTGTAGTCCTGGGGAGGCACATTAGACATGTTTTAGTTGTAGGAGAAATTGGAGTACCCAGAGGACAACACACACCAACAGAAGGAGATTGACACTAGCTATAAGTTACTAACAAGCTGTTTACCTAGATCAGGGCTATTCAACATACGGCCTGGGGGTCGGATTTGGCCCTTCAACCAGTTAATCCTGCCCCAAACCATCTTCCAACTTTTGTCCGTTTGTCTCAACTTGTATAGCTCTCTTCTAAATAAGAGTGCTTGCGCATACAGTGAGATTTGCGTTTTCTCTAGTTCAAATCACTCTTCTTTTCTTCAAAGTGCTTTACACAAAGTTTCTGCTGACCAACACACAGCATTCTCCCTTAAATGTAGCTACTCCAATGCTACACAATGGTAGTGTTTTGTTGTTGTTTTTTGTTTTCTTTCTTGTGAATATTTGGTGCCCTTTCCACTAGGTGGCGCTCTAGGCCACTGCCTAGGCTGCCTACGCTCAGGGCCAGCCCAGGCTGACATTTGACTGAAAAATTCATCTGAAATATCAAATCACTGTAACATCTCCAACGTAATGCAGTAATACTGTAAGTGACTGTTTGGATAATCCTGATCTTTCTTTCTGTCTTTGGACAGTTGTTCGTCGCGTGTTGGTCGTCAGGGAGGAGTTCAGATTCTTAAGCTGGATCCTGAATTCTGTTTCACTGTTAACGCAGTTCAACACGAGCTGCTCCACGCTCTGGGCTTTCATCATGAACAGTCTCGCTCCGACAGAGACCAGCACATCGACGTGAACTGGGACAACATCAACTACAGTAAGAAATAGAAGCTCACTTTTTTTTTTTTAGAATTTTTTAGGTTATTTTGAGGCTGCGGTTTCAGGACCTGCAATTTCAGGACCTGTAGTTTCAGGACCTGAAGTTGATAAATGCATAATATGAAAAGTCCAAGTTTACTAGATGTGAAACCCTGGGAGAAAGTGGGGTGAGTTGTGCCAGTTTTTACATCAAATGACTTTAAAATGAGGCCACGATAGTAATTTGCCAAAGCACAATATGAAAAAAAACAAAAAAACAAAACAGCAGCAATTTTATAAAAATCTAAAAACAAAGCCAAGTATTAGCCTAATGTGTTCCTTTACCAAGTGTACACACTTTTAAAAATGTTTTGTAAATGTCTTGTAAATGTGCATGTGTGCAATAATAACTACCTGAATTGTTTTGAATGCCTCATTTTATTCTGGACCCCAACCACTTGGTGCAAGGTAATGGGGTTTTCACTATTAAATAAATAAATACAAATGCTCGAACTAAATGAAATTCAAAGACGGACCAAACGTCCCACTACAGGGAAAAGAAACTTCCCCTCCTTCTGCCTGTTCCACTGGCCTCAGTCTCTTTGGCACAAATCTCCCCATTTTAAGAAAAAAAAAAGGCAAAAAAAAAAAAGCGTAATCTACAACTAGCGTCACGCTAACTAGACTCCAAAAGCACTTGTGTGATATATTTTCAAACTTGTTTAGACAATACATTCAACAAAACATGATCACAGTTGTAACTTAAATGTTGTTATCTCTCATGAAACGAGGCTGTCTTCTTTGCAGTGAGTGAAAGGGTTGAGGTGTGGTCACATGACCAGTTTCTTCCATGGTTCTTTAGAAACAGAGGGCAGCACAACTTCCCTCAACACCCCACTTTCCACTAATTACATTTCCCTGTTTGTGTTTTGCAGAAAACTGGCACAACTTTGTGAAGAGAAACACGGACAACCTCAGGACTCCGTACGACTACAACTCTGTCATGCACTACGAACAGTCAGTTCTCTAAAGTTTATAAACCATAGAAAAGCTATATTTACAGAGTTCATTTACAAAAACAGATATGTGCCATTTCAAACAGTCAGTTTACTCCAGCAGTGTTTTCAATGGCCACATGTAGTTCACCGCCATCAACATATTCTTAAGGGGACATTAATTCACTAAATATTATCATGAATTAATGATATGTTCATGAGGAATTAATGCATGAATTCATGGTGACGCAGTGATCTGTTTTTGCAACTGAAATTAAATTTTTTTAATTGATCGAGTCTGTTATTTTACCTTTTTTTTTGTTGTTGTTAAACACAAATTAAAATATAATATTCCAATAATGATCTTAATTCACCTTTTTTTATCCAGACTTGCAGGATCTAATAACGGCGAGCCTTCACTGGTGGCAAAGCCTGTCTCGGATGTGGAGTTTGGAACGGCCACAGAGATGAGCCAGACTGACATCGACCGAGTCAATCGTCTCTACTGCACCAGACCCTCCAGGACCATCAGATTTGGGAACAACCGCTTTGGTTCAATCCTTTAAAGACAAAACTACCTTAAAGCAGACATACTTTTATGCTGACTTTGGTGAGGTTTTAACCATGTCATATTTTATTTCTCTTGAAGCTGTTTTGTGTTATTATTTTTGTGATGCAAATGAAGATTCTAGATTTATATTCTAGGCACTGCTCTCTCTGTATCTCAGTTATTTAACACACATTATTTTTTTTTATTGTATTTGATGTAAATGTCTAAAATGCACAAGTGATCCCCACATGTGAAAAAAAATTGTTTGCACCACGATAGTCTTTTGTTAGTTTACTTTTCATTATAACTTTTCAAAAAACATTATTTAGGCCTTTTACCACAATTAATTAATTAATTTTTTATTTATTTCAAACCTTCAGCATAGATCAGGTGTCAATTATTCACTTTATTTTTTGTAAATTATTATTATTAGTAATAATTATTAGTATTATAGTTATTATGACTTAATTTTTAGTTGAGTGCATTTAATGACGTGCAGTATATGATTTATGGATTCCAAAGTCTGTAATGGAAATTATGTCATTTGTATTTTTAATGCGCCTGTGACTTTTCTTGGTAATAAAATGTGTCGTGTTCCACAAAACATCGCTTTTTTTGTTTTGTTTTACCAAGTAAAGATAAAACATGATTGTGCAATATCAGACTCATTTAGCAGAAGTACCAGGCCAATAAAAGAGAGCATCTCCTCCAGCAACGACACCAAACCTGCATCAGCGCAAGGTCAGTATGAAGTAGCCTGGTTTAGTCCGACTTTAGTCGCAGTTAAGAACTTTTTTAGTCCAGATTTAATCCTGATTTTAACCTGATTTTGGCCTGGTTTAGTACTGGTTTAGTCTGGTTTAGTCCTTGTTTTGTCCTGATTTAGTGTGGTTTAGTCTTGGTTTTAATGCTACTTTAGTCCTGGTTTAGTCTCAGTTTGGAACTACATTAGTCCAGATTTATTCCTGATTTAGTCTTGATTTTGTCCTACTTTACTTCTGATTTAATCCAGGTTTAATGTAAGTTTAGTCCTGGTTTAGACTTTGTTTAGTTCTGGTTTACTTTTGGTTTAGTGCTAGTATAATCCTGGTTTAGTCTTGGTTTAGTCCTAATTAAGTGTTGGTTTAGTGCTTGTTTAGAGCTGGTTTAGTCTTGGTTTAGAACTACTTTAGTCCAGATTTATTGCTGATTTTTGTCCTGGTTTAGTCTTGGTTTACCTGGTTTAGTAAAGTTTTACTTTAATTCTAATTCAGTCCAGGTTTAATGCAGGTTTGGACCTGATTTAGTACTGGTTTATTCTTGTGGTTTAGTCTTTGTTTAGCACTGGTTTAGCCCTGATTTTGTCTTGGTTTATTAGACTAGTTTTGGTCTTAACTGATAATGGAAAACCAAGTTACATTTCATGTTGTATGATATTTAACTAAAGCAGAAACTCGAATGGCTGTGATGCTGGTGGAAGTGTAGTGTTTATATTTATTCGGTTTTTCAGCAGTTTCTTCCGTTGCCATGGCAAATATGAAGTGCATTCTGGGTACTGTAGTCCTGTTTCTTTTCTACACTTGGACAGACGCAATGGTAAGTCAAAACTAAACATAATTCAATGTTTGAAATTAGGTTATTATGACATATTCTTTGGGTTTAAGACTTTGAGAAACTCCACGGATGAGCAACAAGAGTTGAAAACATCTGAGAGTTTGGAGCTGAACAGAAAAGATTTAGGTAAGAGACTATTATTCATCACTAACTATATTTTGCATTATAAAGTGTAACAGTTTCAATATTATGAAACCTAAGGCATTTTTCAAATTTTGTATGCTGTTCATAAATGTCACAAAGCTGTTTTGTCATAAATCCAAATCTGCTGCTTGGTACTATGAGAGAGAAGAGCCAGAAGCCAATGAAATTATATGTTTAGTCAACTTTTGTAGTTCATGTGATTTAACAAAAAACAAACAAACAAAAAAAAAAAACCTTTACATATTTAGTCAGTGTCATTATTTTCCTAAGAGAAGAGTTTTGAAACCTGACAGGAAAACATAAATTACTGAGATTTTATTAGAACAAACTCAGTGAGCTTTTGTTAAATATTTTTCCCCAAAATATTGTTTTAAGGCACATTTTTAATTGTTCAGCACTGTGTGGTACCAAGACTGTTCTTCTTGACCACAGTTTACAGCAGGAACAAAAATGACACTGAACATATTGACCTATAACTTTAGGACGACATAAAAGAATGTTGTTAAAGGAAAAACACAGACTCATTGCTATAAAGTTTTACCAAGAGTGAATTCATTTTTGATAATAATATAGGCCAATAAAATAAAGGCATTAAGTTTGGCCTTTGACTAAAGCAAATAACAAAATACAATTGATAGAAAAAAACATGTAGCCTAAAATTTTCCTGTGAACTGCTCCACTGTGTGCCACATGTTGGGCACTGCACTCTGGAGCTCATGCGGCCAACACACAATCTCTTCATTCTAATGCCAAGACATAGGGCACATTGAGTCAATGTACAGAAATCTTAACTGGATACCATGAGTTATGCTCACTTCAGTTCAATATATTTCTATAGCTTAAAATCACAGCAGCAGTTATCTCTGAGGACTTCGCATCATATGATTGTTGATTTAGCAAACAAACAAACAAACAAAGTCTGTGGAGCCAGAGGTCAGTGGCAGAGGGAAACAATTTGTCTACCAGAACAAGTACTTTGCTCTAATATAGGTTTAGGGAATCAATCTGGTCTGTCTGTCTGTCTATCTCCTGCCTGCCTGTCTGTCTTAGTGAAAAAGTTAAGAGGCATATGGTAATTAAAATTTGAGTTATTTTGTGTAAAATGCAGATTTCCTTTTGAAGAGAGTATAGAGCTGATTATGGACCACAGTGACAGTGTTAAATGTTTTCTAACTTGCAGATGTAACAGAAGATAAAGTGAGTGATGCATTCAGACGCGTTCGGAGAAATGCAGACCCTTGTGTCCGCACACACTGTAAATGGCACAAGTCCAGTGATGGAACGTGTACGTGCCTGTTCGGTTTGACAACCGCCTCAGTGAGTAAACCTAATTTCTGAATAAAACAGGAGTTATACAGTATGTATCTAACCAGTGATGTAACATGATTCTTATTGTTTCCAGCATGTGAACAAAAATGGTTTGTCTACAATGTAATGGAAATTCAGACGGTTAACCTGTGTCCAGTTCATTCTGCGTAAAGACGAGATTGACTACATTCACATCAAGCCTGCAGATAGGTAAAGTACACTCAAACAAGTTTATATCAAACTAAACATCAATGTGAGGAACTTCATACCTGACACAATTTAAAAGTCAGTTTTACTTTCCCGATCATAAGTCAAACCTCCAACAGCTGGGCAAGTTGCAGGACCAATTAACATGATTCTAAAATCCCATCCCATGAGCACATTTCAGACAGAGCTGGTAAACTGGGTAGTGCTGTAAGAGTAAAGAAGGGGGTGAAAGGAGGGGTGAGAGTGAGGAGGAGCAGTGTGATTGTTGACACTCCAGTGAGCACACAGATTTGAAACATTGAAAAGTTTTGCACTAAAAACTGATTTAAAAATGACTTGAAGGGTAAGCAGTGCTGTTTGAACAGAATTTACAACTTGACTGTAAAGGTGATTAATTCCACTTTAAATGCCATACGCTGAAACATTCAAGCAATACACTAACATCTCCATGGCGATAAGCAGCAGGCTGACTTTTGACCTAAAAAGTTCATCTGAAATATCAAATCAATGTTTGGTGCCAAAGTAATTCAGTAACACTCCTTTAAGTGACCGTTTGGATAATCCTGATGTTTTCTTTCTGTCTTTGAACAGATGTTGGTCATACTTGGTCGTCAGGGAGGATCTCAGACTATTGAGCTGGATCCTCGATGGTGTTTCAGTGTTAACATAGTTCACACGAGCTGCTCCACGCTTTGGGCTTTCGTCATGAACAGTCTCGCTCCGACAGAGACCAGCACATCCACGTGAACTGGCACAACATCAAGGACGGTTAGAAATAGAAGCTCACTTTTTAGAGTTTTTTTATGTTATTTGCAGGATTTGCAGATTGATAAATGCATAAAATTAAGCTTTTCAAAGTCAAAATTTACTAAATGTGAACCCTGGGAGAAAGTGGGTGTACCAGTTTAAAGAGAAGCCATGATAGTAATTTTTTCAAACCTCAAAATGAACATTTATTTCAGGATGTGGTGCATCTCTAGGAACAATCAATTTGCATTTCAAATATAGTATTGGAGGAATAGAGTTCCCCTGGTGTGGCGTAAGTTGTCCTTTAGAGAAAATGCGTTGAGGTCAAATTGTGCCATGATTGTCATAAAAACATTATATTTTAATCTCAGAAACTGATGCTTATTAAAGTTAGTCAAACTCAATACAGTCATTTTCATTTAAAATATTTAAAGTCATTTTAAACATCAAAGACCAAAAGTTTATTTTGCCGCAGAACACATCAAAGACCAGTTTTCTTCTTACACAAGGTCTAGTGCTTCAGGAAAAACAAAAGAAAAAACAACAAAAAAACAGCAATTTTATTAAAATCTCAAACAAAGCATTGTTTAAAAGTACTTGCCTAATGTGTCTCATTATTAGTGTGTACACACATTTATAACTAGTCTGAAATCAATTATATGAGTTGAATGCAATTCTTTTCTCTTCTGCTCCTTCTGGCTGTTCCACTGGCCTCAGCCAGCAAACATAAAAATAAAAAGTAAGGTAGCATCTTGCTAACTATATAGACTCCAAATGTGACTTACCACTTGTGTGATATATTTTCAAACTTGTGAAGACATACATTCAACAAAACATGATCACAGAAAGTTGTAACTTAACACTAAACTGTTTTAGAGAATAATAAATAAAATAAATAAAATTGAGGGTTATTTTACTTCAGTTAGGCCCCAAAACAAAAATCTGGTGAAATGTTTTCAATAGCACAAAAATTAAAAAGTTTTGGGTTGTTACATATAGCAAAACCAGACAACAATGGACCAAAAGTACCTATATTTGCTACGAAGTCACAGAAAAAACAAAATTTCCAACTTGTATTCTCAATATATTTATTGATGTAGACTTGAGAAAACTGAGGCACTCAAAAAATTAAGGAAGATAAAAGCCTTTATATAACATGGCAAAAAGGATTAAAAAACGGCAACGCCTTCATGTTAATCAATATGTTATTAAGAGCACAGTTTTTTAAAGGAAAGGGGGAATATCTAACTCACCATTGAGACCTGGAAACACGACTCAAAGCAGACTCTGAGGGTGTAGATCCAGTAGGATTCTCTTGAAGAAACTTTCAATTCCACATCTTTTTTTGATTATTACAACTCCATGGTTAGCCTCTTATTGTGCATAGCCATGGGAACAGCGGGTTACTTGTTCTTATGGCTTGTTTGTGCATGGATGTGTGCATCTCACACAGCGGCCGCAATTTGAGTTTAAACAGCCTGTTCTCACGGATAAGTGGACCAATACCACACAATTTGAAACAGCGTGTCATATGAACGCAACTTTTGTTTTTGCGGGTTTATTTTCACGTGTTTCTGTCCCAGTTCATTTCTATGGTGAATGTAAAAACGTGTTATTCATGAAGACTAACACAATCTTAATCCTAACTTTAACCAACTCTAAGCCTCAGACCTTTGTAACTTCAGACCTAAACTTAGTCTTAACCCCCAAAACCTCCTGTTTGTCCTTAACCACATCACGTGTCCAGACCACGCCAGAAAAAGTGTGCGTGTAATTGCACGCCAAAAAAAGCAGAAGCGTCGTCATGACACGTAATTTGTCCTGGTGTGGTATTAACATGCAAGCCATGAGAATACGTTGGTTTAAACAGTATTTCGCGTTAAGGGGTTAAATGCTTTTATTATGAAACAAGGCTGTCATCTTTGCTGGTTGAGGTGTGGTCACATGACCAGTTTCTTCCATGGTTCTTTAGAACAGAGAGCAGCACAACTTCTCCCTGACACACCCCACTTTCCACTAATCTCATTTCCATGTTGATTTGTGTTTTTTGCAGAAGAGAAGTACAACTTTGAGAGGACAAAAACAGACAACCTCAGGACTCCGTACGACTACAACTCTGTCATGCACTACAACCAGTCAGTTCTCTTAAGTTTATAAACCACAGAAAAGAGTTCAGTTACAAAAACAGATAAGTGCCATTTCAAAAAGTCATATTAATATTAATAACACTGTGAATATTAGTTGAAGAGAAAAACAAAAAGCTTTATTATTTTAAGTATTGTTTTTTTCAAAAGCCGAAATCTGTTTTTGCAACTGAACTTTTTTTGTTACATAACTATTATTTGACCATATTTTCAACAGAAATTAAAATAGAAGATTCCAGTAATGACCTTAATTCTTCTTAATTTCCTTTCTTTATTCAGATTTTCAGCATCCAAAATGGCCAGCCTTCACTGTGGCAAAGCCTTTCCCGTTTGTGGAGTTTGGAACGGCCACACAGATGAGCCAGAACGACATCGACAGAGTCAATCGTCTGTACTGCACCAGACGCACCAGAAACATGTTCACACTTTAGAATAATCCTTAAAAGACAAAGTTATCTTAAAGCAGACATACTTTTATGCTGACTTTATTGAGGTTTTATATTGTATACCTCTTGAAGCTGTATTTGTGTTGTTACTATTCTGATGCATTCAAGGCGCTATGATCGTATTAGATTTAAATAATGATACTAATAATGATCCTATTAATTGTGTGACAGACAAAGCCTGATTTGATTTCTTTAACTCAGCTTGATAAATGTTTGAACAAATTCTTATAACATGTAATGATGATCTTCTATAATAAATAATGCAAATTATTTTGTAGATTTCTTGTTTTGTTTTTGTTTGATTTTTTTTTTGTTTTCCAACAACAGTGGACACACATATTTCCACCTAACGCTGCATTTCAAGCAGATTTTTTTGTGACTCAGCTGTTCATCTTAGACTTCTTAGACTTCAGACTATTTAGATTGTGTATGTGTAATCTCAACAAGAGTAAAATAAAGTAACCTGACTCACATCAGATGAATATGTGTTGAAGTCCAATTTGAGTTCTTCCACATTATCCATCTTTCCCCACGGACAGCCTTCAGGAAAAAGTGGGTCATTTAGTCAAATACTTGATTGGGTGACTTGCTTACTAACTTAGTTTGTGCTTTAACAAATCGTAATTACATATACAACGTTTTCTGTTGCTCTCAGTGTTAAGTCTGAGCTGTTCTTGCTCTGTCTCCAGACTCTATAGTAGCCTGATCCTCATCTATTATTAAACACACAATATCTGCAGGAACTATGTATTCACAAGTCTGACTGTCGGAGGACCTGCTGATAACTATGCTTTCAGTGATTTCACTTCAAATAAGGATTGCATTATTGTGGTTCAATCAAATGCGCTTCGTTATACTACTTAAAATTGTATAGTTAAAAATGACAAAAGCTTCGATATACTGACAAGTAACTGAGTATTTTTACTGAAGTACTGCACTTAAAGAGAAACTAAACACAGAATCAACTTTTTTCACTGTCAGACTGTGTACCTATATGGGGTCAAAATTGAATTATCTACTGTTTCCAGGCCTTTTTTGGACATTTTTGTGCAAACCGGCTCATTTTGCTGTTATGTGTGCAAAAACCGCGGCTGTGCTGACACGATGGGCAAACTGTCAGTGCATTTTCAGTTCACACCGACATCACATCAAGTTGACACGACAGACGAGCCGCCCAGGTGGGTTATCTAAACTTCTCCTTCTGACACCGCTGCGGTGGAGAGTTTGCTGCGAGATTATCACAAACCACAAGTATAGTCTATTTGTCCTGACAAAAGTTACAGACTATACAGTATTTCCTCAAACTGTAGCGCGAGGATGCAGCTTACGTTGAACTGTGTTTAGTGTGCACATGAGAGGGAACAGTGGCGGAGCAGAGGGCAGTTTAGAGGGGGCGAAGAGAGATGGGGCTTCACTGGAAAGCAATTTGGCAAAAATTAGAAATTAATGGATTTACTGTTCTAAAACATCCCAGATAAAAAGAAAATCAATTTACTATGTTAAAAAAAAAAGAAAAGGAAATAAAATGTAAGGGGACTCTCTGACCCTTTGGTGCCCTATGCAAGATTTCTGAAATCTTGCATAGGGCACCAAAATGCAGCGGCTCTGAGTAAAGGTCACTGACCGTGTGTTTAGCCTCACTTTAAGTAGGTTTTTTTGTCAGAGCTTGTGTGAACAGACCACTGACATACACTTTTGCTCTGTTCATGCAGGCTCTAAGTGCAATGCAGAGTTGTATTATTAATAATATTAAGTATTGAACTTGTTTGAACAAACACTGACATACACCAATGTCCCGTTTATCCAGGCGCCAAGTGCAGCACAGTGTTTTTTTCGGATGAGTTTGTGTGAAGAAAGACTGACATTAAACCCATTCGTGCAGGTTCTAAGTGCAGTGCAGTGTTTTAAAATATTAAATGTTGAGCTTGTGTGAAAAGACAAAGACATACTGTACACTTATGCACCATTTATCCAGGCTCCAAGTGCAGTACAAGGTTTTAATAATTAATATTATTATTAAGTTTTGAGCTTAGGTAAACAGACCCTGACATACACTTATGTCCCGTTCATGCAGGCTCTAAGCGTATTACTATGAACAAGAGTTGCGCTTTAAACTGGTTTGAAGTTTAAAGTACATGTTGATATGAAAAGTTGTCAAACTATTTCTAATTAATGAGCTTCTATTGCAGCTTAATTAGGCCTGTGTGGGTTTTGTTTCTTTTCCTAACTGACCTGACCATAAACTAATTACTTTTAACTTGATACTTCAAAACACACCAGACCTCATTTTGTTAAATTAATGTTTGCAGCAGCATAAAAATGTGTTTCTCATGAGGAAATACAAAATGTCCCTGTCTCCATATTGTGATGCCACCCGATTAGAACTCTGCTATTTTCAACAAATGTTTAAACTTTTCTTCACAAACATGTTCTTGATTTATGTAAATTATTTATAGTCAAAACTTGTATTAATCAACTAAATTAAGTTCAATCAGAAAATTGTAAAAACCCATATGAATATTTGTGAGGCCTGTGTTGGTGAATGGTGCGTTTCAGTCTCCTCCACTGTCTGTCAACAGCAGCTCACAGTGACAACAGCAGGCTTTTCATGCACCTGAAAATCTGCTGCCACCCACACGCTCCCCGGCCTCGCTCCCTCTGTGCGGCTCCAGCTCTGCAGAGAAAACTAAACACTGTGGAGGAAAAGACACGCGCTGGTTTCATCATTTTAAACGTGTACTGCCCTGAAATGAACAGTTTTTGTCAACCATTGATCAAAAATGTATCTATACTGAAAGCAGAGGGACGAGGCAAAACTTTGTGACATTTAAATCAGGGGTCTCTAACTGGTGGCCCGGGGACCAAATGTGACTCTCCAAATGATTTCATATGGCTCCAGGATGATTTTTGAATATTACTGATAATGGCACCAATCAAATATATTGTTGAGATGTGACTATAAAACCTTAAAATGCAGCAGAAAACAGCAAATTACTTACAATTTGACCATACAATTTGTTGGTTACCTACTTTTGACATCAACTTTTTTTCACTGTCAAACTGTGTAAACGGGGTCCAAATTTAATTATCTACTGTTTCCAGGCTCATTTTGCAGTTATCTGTGCAAAAACTGCGACTGTACTGCCACGATGGGTAAACTCTGTCAGTGCATTTTCAGTTCACGCTGACATCACATCGAGTTGACACGACAGACGAGCCGCCCAGGTGAGTTATCTAAACTTCTCCTTCTGACACCGCTGCTGTGGAGAGTTTGCTGCGAGATTCCTTTATCAGGCTCAGCTTGTTGAGTCAGTGGTGCGAGGTGCAACAACGCACAGGTTCGTGTCAGTGGTGAGATTTTCCATTTTCAATTTTAGAAAATACTTACACCACATATGTCAAACTCAAGCCCGGGGGCCAGATGTGGCCCTTCAGCTCATTTTATGCGGCCCTCAAGGTCTTATAAGTTTAACTTAAGGTTTTAATTTTACATAGTGCCAGGAATAATCTGGGATCTTAACATTAATGAAATGATTTGTCTTAATAAAACTTAAAGAGTAAGTAATTTTTCAGAATGCAGATGTATATTCAGTAATTGTGACTTCAAATAAAAATATACATAAAAAATACAACTATTATTCGTAGTACGTCAAAGATTAGTATGTTTAATTTTAGTTACAACCGGCCCTTCGAGGACAAAACCAATGCCAATGTGGCCCTTTGTCAAAATGAGTTCGACACCACTGACTGACACCATAAGCTCATGTGCTTATGTAGACTAACGCAAAGGTTTCATACTTGACGTGCAAGTAAGAAACTAGACTTACTACTGTACAGCTTCCTCAGCTGCAAACCTCACGTCAGGACCAGGACCGCTCCGACACAAAGCTCACATCGTTCACAAGCTCGCTGCTCTTTTGGGGTGTTTTCAATCAATGTCTGTTCACACCCACCTGGGCGTCTATTAAAAGGCCTCCGGGCATTTCCCACTTTTGCGAGTCTGTTTGAGGTGCTGTTGTGGGCGGTGTTAGTCTCACTTACCAAGGCAAACAGCTAACAGCTTAACCACGAAATCTGAGTCAAAATGTGCGATCTAGTTTGATATGCCTGTTTATAATTGAGTGTCCTACCTTCTAATGAAATAATTGCCAGATTAGCGTTCTATTGATCTGACCCGCGTCAGTCGGCCTCATGCAGGTGTGGCAGTATTGATAATTCAGATTCAGATAACTTTATTTCTCTCATGGGGCAATTCATTTGAGCAGCATCAGGCAATAAAAGTAGATAAGCATCAGTAAAAGAAATCCACTCATAACAACAAACATACGACACAGTGGAGCTTGTACATACATAATTCCATACTAATAAAAATGTTTTTATAAAAAACGTAAAAACCCAACCTAGTTTGCCAAGTCAAAAGAGAGTTCAACAGCCTAATAGCTGTTGGGACAATAGACTTTAGGTGGCGATTAGTTTTACAACTTGGTAACGCATAACGTCTGCCTGACAGTAAAAAGACACATTCTTCTGTGTTGTTGCGGTTTGGAAGCTATATGGCAGTATTTACCACTATTTTATTTTTTTTAACTAAACAATCTTACAATAATACAGTGAACGAGGACTAGGACGGGATTAAGTTTACAAAACATCATGGCGCACATCCAGGCAAGTGCCAATGGACTGTAATTTGATTTATCGTAACATAGAACATTTTAACCCATGCAACAGTTTAAAAAAAAATAAAACAACCAAGTTTTTACAGTGTAGATGAAAACTGCATAGGTTTCCAACTCATCTTTTCATCTAGATTTAGGCTTGGTCAAAGAAGATTTGATATGTTGCATGTTTTGGATTGATGCAGGAGAGTCTGATAAACCCTCCAGACACAGAGAGAAACACGCAGACTCTAAACACCCTTCATAATCATAATCAGTGGAACAAAGCTTTGCAGAGGCTGGTTTCAGATGTTGAGAGTGTAATGTAGCAGGTCTTCACAGATCTGCATTAGCGTGAGCTCATATGTGAAGTGACGCGTAGGTGGGAGCTGCAGACAGAGAGGTTAGCTGCTGCTTCAGACTCACAACACTCCACAGCTCTGACACTTATCATCACAGGGAGTATTGTTAGCACAGACACAGGACTGAAGTAAATAATTACAACAAAGTATGTGACTGTATTTGAGGAGACTTCATCCTGCTTTTTGAATAGATTTTTAAATGTGTTCTTGTAATTGACAGCATTTAAATTGTAACACATTTAGAAAGTCCAAGTCCAAATTCTCCAAAGTATGGTCTTTTGAGAAATTGGACTTGGACAGTCGAGCCGAGAAAAAACAACTGCAGCTTGACTTCACTGCCTCAATAACTACAAAGTCGTGATGCATGCTGGAAATGTAGTGCTGTATGTAGTTTGACAGCTGATTCGCTTTGATCAAAGGTGACGCACTGCAGTTCCTCCTTTTTTTTTTCTGTATCTATCTTCTTTTATAACATCACACTTGTTTATCATGAGTCAGAATGCAGTGGGCCAATCACGACGCAGCATTTTGGTTTGGGCAGTTTTTGCTTTAGCAGAAATAGAATAAACAGTATAGTATATTTTGAGCATAGAAGACTTTTAGTCATGTAACTACTTTTACTGAGTTTAATTACGGTTCACTGCCAAGGACCACACCACATCAAATAATGAAATTTATATATTTATTGATGATTGATTGATGGGTGGATCGGGAAACTGTGGATGGGGGAGATCTGAGACAAGACGTGTTGTTAGGAAAGGACGGTTTCAAATCAAATCAAATCAATTTATTTTTGTATAGCCCAAAATCACAACAACAGTCGTCTCTGAGGACTTCCCAAGATTATTAATTTTAGCAAATATGAATAATAGGAAATCAAAATAAAACAATACATATTCAATGAAACAATGCACATTCAATGAAACATTTGATCAAGCAGATTATTAGTAGCGCAGATGAATGAATGATTGGTTTAAGTAGAGGCTTCTGGGTAATTGGAGGTGTGTCCGAGTAGGCGAGCGAGGCGTGGTTTCCTGGTCCGAAAGGGCTGTGACCTGTTCCTGAAACGTTGTTAATTTAATTAACTCCCATTCTCTCTTTGCTTCTTTTACTCTCTTTTTACAGTCAGTGCGTTTACATGAGCAGAGAAATCAGACTAGGCTAAAAAAACGGACTCTACTTGGTTTTCCTCTGAAACCGGTCAGACCAGTTTTGCTCCTGTTTACATGCACAAGAGTAAACCGATTACCCTGGTTTGTCCTGCTATGTCAGATTCACTACTGCATGATTGAAGCCGTAATTTGTTGAACTCCTTTAACATTGTTAATATTGTTAATATTGTTTAACTGTTTGTAAAATGACATTGTTTTTTTCTGGGACATGTAGGACGTTTTAAACATTTAGAACAATGTTAATCATGTAGTTAAATGTGACATTGTGAGTGCACTTTGTGCAAGGCACTTTATTATAATTTAAATTATTAATTTATTATTGGAATGTGGAGCATCCAGTGTTTACATTTATCCAGCTGCTGACCTTTCTGTTTACATGACATTTAAAATCATGCTACAATCGGTCGGGACCATGTGCGCCAAACTATTTACTGCTCCTCAACAGGTCTGTCCGGGTTTACATGCACTTTGGAGAACTGGTTTAAATCGGACTAGACTAATTATCTGGTTTTCCTGGCCTCCATGTAAATGCCCTGAGTGTGTTTCTAAAATGCCATATTTTGTATCTTGTAAGAGACAACAAAAATAAACTTTTATGAGCTTTTACCCTGCCAATCACCATGTTACCTTGCACACGTTGTATTTTAAGATGTTTGTGCATGTTTGAGTAGTTCTGTATTAGAAGCACTAAAAGTATATTTGGATTAGGAATACAGCTGTTTGTCTGAGTCACATAAGTCCTGTTTCCATAGGCTCGAGTTGGGGTATGGTACAATATCCTACGCTGTTTCCATGGCACAAAGCGACCCGTTCTGTCCTGCTTCATGGGTTTACTTTCAGAGTGAACCATGGAGCAGACCCTCCCACGGATCACTTCGATCCCCGTCTTTAAGCACGATGATTTCACAAGAGAAAACACAGGTTCAGGTGAAAACCAGACAGAAAACACCAGAGAGAAATATGAAATAATGTTCCTCTCCAAACGCTGACTTGATCGATGTGTCACAAACCGCCGCATTTCCAGAGATGAAAACTTTTTGACATTTAGACCTAAATCTAACTTCACTCACCTCATATTAAAATCATTTTTTGCTTCGCTCATTGATTCTGCATAAATCTGTGATGTTTATCAGTTCCACGTGATATTTTTTCCATGTATTTTTTTTTTTTAACGGGAGCAACCCTGTTGGCTTTCACACGGCAGACAATGAATGTCTCTGATTAATCTGTCAATCACGACTGCAGAATTTTGAAAGAGGGACAAGGTGGCCAGATGATATATTTAATACATTGTCTGGATTTTCCAGGCAAAAAAACTTTATTGTTGCTCCATTGGACATAACAAAGCCAAGTGCTTTAGCTGTTTCCTCTTCGTCGAGACAAAATCCTGTGCATAATGCATCTAACGTATTTCCAACTACAAAAAAGGTTGAAATGCAGTGTAGTGGTGCTGACATTTTGCAGAAAAGTTAAATAAAGGTCGCAACAAATCAGATGTAGTTTCTTATTTACTCAAGTGTCACCCTCAAGTGTCCAAACTGCTGCAAAGTGAACCGATCTGAGGGGTTCGATCTAACAGTAAGTAAGACTTCAAATTTTATTCTGTTCTTGTCCATTGACCAAACACCACATCTAGCCACTGTTCATCGATCTGTCCAAGAGATTTGTGGCTTTATTAAAGACTTAAATCATGTAATTCTTTCAGTTTTAGGAGCAGAGGAAAGGATTTCACTGTTTGCTTATTTTGGTTGATCTGCAGCACCTGTTTGAGTGCTTCAGATGTCGGCTGTGAAGATGCTTAAGTATTTTGTCAGGACCACCCACATGTCTAACACTCGCACTAAATGAGCCACAGGGGCACACTTTACCTGATGCCGAATGGAAGGATAATTAAACAGGAAGTACAGAAGTGAGAGGAAAAGAGGGAGAGAGTTGTTATAATTAGTATTTAGAAAAGCGGTTTTCTACAGCCTGTGGTGAATCCATTTGACTCATTTTGATGGAAGTAGGGCATTTGGATAAAGGTGAATGAATGAAGCAAAGTAGACACTTGCTCTATGCAGTGACAGTGCAGTGTTGGTGCAAGAGCAGAGATTTCATACTGTCAAAATGCGGCCCCCTGAGATGATTTTGGATTATGTTTGAGGGGCCCACCGATCATATATATAATTGAGGTGTGTCAAAAAAAAAAAAAAAAAAATACATAAAAATAAATAAATTGGAATTTTCATACAGTTTGTTCAAAATGTTCTTGGACCGGACAATCTGGCCTTGTCTGTAATCCAGACCCATTTGTAGCAGTTGAACTCGATTTGACTGAGTTAAAATGATGCAAAGAGTGGGTCTGGTCACCACGCCCTCCGCCTGAGTTTCAGACTCTCCACATTCAACTCTACAATGAACTCCACAACGCACCGGGGAATCAGATGAGTTCATTTGTGTGACTGTTGGTTGGTCGTCTGTCATTTAGACCAAAATCACTCACCTCGCATTAAAATATTTTTTTGCTTTGTTCATTGATTTTGCAAAAAAAAATTGCAACGTTTTTTTAATTCCACATAATATTTTTTCAACTTTTTTAATGTATTTTTTTGTTGTTGTAAGCAGCCATGTTGATTTTTATATGGGAGACAATGTGTGTTCCTGTTTGGCTAAATTTTTATGTCAATTACACCCACTGGCATTCGAAAGAGGGACACAGTTGCCAGACAATATATTTGTATTGTCTGGCAACTGTGTCCTCTTTCGACAACATACAACATCTATATTTCCAGACAAAGTCTGACTCTTATGACATTTTATTTACCTTTATAATTTTGTATTTATTTATTTATTTTTGCATCTCTTGTAAAATGTAAAACAATGGATGTGCACTTATAATGGGCTTTATACAGTATATCATAAATGTAACATAGTCATGTTAGTGTTGTCTCTGGTGGCAGCAGGAGCAGAAAAAGCAAAACTGACTTAAGGTAATCAAACATAATTTGACAGAAATGCTCAGTACAAGACTTAACACAACTCCTGAAGTCAAGCAGGTGTAACTGAAGCTAAAATCCTTTAGATGCACCAGTTTAAACAACAGAGAGAGCTTTTAAAGAAGATAAACAAGTGTTAAAAGCGATGTTAAAGCAGAACAATAACATTTGCATGTCATCTTACTTGAACCACCGGTCTAAATGTTTTTTTTTATGTATTGAAGTAATGAGTGCTTTGGGGAATCTGAGCGTGGAGAAAAGGGATTTTCAGAGGGAATTTACTCCATCTGTCTCAACGTTTCGAATTTTATGTAAACATCAAACATATGCAGGAGTCACTACAGCTGTGATTTAAGTTTTATTTAAATTCCTTTGAGAATAAAATGTTCTGGAGGTTGTTGTTGTTGTTGTTGTTTCAACTTAAAAGTGCACCGTGTTTAGCCAAAAAAAAAAAAATGTTATTGGGCTAAAACATTATGAAAAAATATTGTATTCTCATGCTTGTTTCGACAAATGTAAAACAAATGTTTTATCTTTCTTTTTCAATAGAACCATGCATTTGAATTTTCACCCCCAATTCCAAAAATGGTAGCTCAAAAACTATAATAATTTTTTAATACTGATGAAAATGAATGTCTAAAACCAACCATTCAGTCCTGATGTTCCACATAAAGTACTACTGTTGCCAGCAGAGGGTGCAAACGGGCCAGAGTGAAGATTTGTGGCAAAGATACATTTTGAGGCAGAGACACACAGAGTTGAACAATGGTTATAGACATTTTACATTTAGCCTCTTGTTCAGGCCTGGTGCTTTGTCAGGAAAACTGAACATTGTGTCCTTAAAATGATTTTATTTTGGTAATATATTCTGATCAGCATCATGACATGCCAGGTGAGACTGATTAGCTTGACAAAAGAAAAGTTACCACTATAATAATAATAATAATGCATTGGATTTATACCAGCGCTTTTCATGACACCCAAAGACACTTCACATTATGCATTATTAATTCATTCCATACTCGATGGTGGTAAGCTACTATTGTAGCCACAGCTGCCCTGGGGCAGACTGACAGAAGCGAGGCTGCCATTTTACGCCATCGGCCCCTCCGACCACCACCAACCATTCATACACACCAGAACCATACTAGGCAATGTGGGTGAAGTGTCTTGCCTAAGGACACAACAACTGTTCGTCCCACTGTGGCTCCTGAGGTTCCTCCCGCGGTCTCCCATCCGAGTACTGCCCAGGCCTAACCCTGCTTAGCTTCTGAGATCTGACGGGATCAGGCTTTGGCATGCTGGTATGGTTATAGACAAATCGGACGACATACAGTACTTCACAATCCATTTGGTAGAAAGCTAAGCTAAAGAATGATCACTCAAGAGTACTTGAATAGGAAATCCCTGAATGCCATGTTGACAAGACGCTTCACTCATATTTGCCAGATCTGATTCTGGTATTCTTATGTTTTGTAATGGTTACTGTAGAATATACCTCAACCTTCCACTGTTTTTCTAAGATTTTGCCAAAAAAAAAAAAAGGCATACAAAATGGCAACGGGAGAAAGCTGACAAGGGGCTTTAACCTTAGCTGTAAAGTAATGCAAAGGAACAGACAACACCACTGGGAATAACCCAGAAAATAACTTATAAATAAGAAAATGGATCCAATCATTAATTTTTAATCCTAAAAGATGGCTAAACTCTGCTCAAATTTGTAAAATGTGCTGTAAAATGTTAAATATAATGATCTCAAGTTTGTTTTGGTGAATGAGTGGTTCAGCTCATCATGGACACTTTAAAAATCTCCATCATATCCGAGAAAATCACACGCATGTAAACACTCTCATTGTAACAACTTGCCCAGTGCTTGTCTCGGCTGACAGGTCCGCTCCTCACGCCTCTGCTGCTGTTTTTACCCTGACAACATGTGAATGAGCGTCGACACTTGTCCCCACACAAGTCTCCGAGACTCTGGATTCCTCCGCTCTGCTCCTAACCTCCTCTTTGTCCGCGCGCCTTTCTGTTTTATAATGTGCTTTTCTATTGATATCGGCCACTCTTTTGTCCCCTCATTGTGCCGCCCTAATGCTCGCGACCTCTCTCGACCTCTGCTAAGTTGCCACAGTGTCGCTCTAAAGGCTCCTGTGACCTCTGACCTCAAGGTGCTGGGTTTAGGAGCAGTGACCAGTGGGAAAGGGCTGCTGTCCCGTCCAAACGCGGGTAAGAAGGATGAGGTAGAGGGCCACGGAGCAGCGGGAGGTCAGTGCACCCGCAGAACAAGTCCTAATCTTTGGGTCGCTGCTTTGTTTACCCACAATGCAACTGAATGTGGCATAGAGAGACCGAGACCGTGAGCCGGACTGTGGACAGGTGGGTGTGGACTGGGGAGAAGCAACAACAATATTGATAAGGTTAATGGTTGTTTTAATAGATTTTTATGAGATTTCGAATAAGAAAAGTAACTAACTGACTCACTGGTTGTCAGACTATTTACACAAAGGAAAAATTTGACTTTCTGAGTATCTAACAGAAATAATTCAACTACATGATCAGTAAAAAACAAAAGTCAAAGCCATTCTTTAAAACACTCTTTCCCAATCTATTTGAGTCATGGCACACTTTTATGCATATTTTTCTCCGTGGCACTACAAATCAAGCTATTTTGGAAAAAATATATATTTTTGTAAAAGTTAGAGTTACATGATACTTTGAAGAGAATATACAGTACAGACCAAAAGTTTGGACACACCTTCTCATTCAAAGAGTTTTCTTTATTTTCATGACTATGAACATTGTAGATTCACACTGAAGGCAACCGAACTATGAATAACACATGTGGAAGTATGGTAGGCTACATAACCAAAAAGTGTGAAACAACTGAAAATATGTCATATTCTAGGTTCCTCAAGTCACCTAGTCACCTGAAATGCTTCTCCAACAGTCTTGAAGAAGTTCCCAGAGATGCCTTCACACTGCGGTTCAGCTCAAACCAAACTATCTCAATTGAGTTCAGGTCTGGTGACTGGTGGAGGCCAGCTCATCTGGAGCAGCACACTGTCACTGTCCATCCTGGTTTGGATGTCTTCAGTGTGAATCTACAATGTTCATAATCATGAAAATAAAGAAAACTCTTTGAATGAGAAGGTGTGTCCAAACTTTTGGTATGTAGCCTACTGTATGTGGGTGTAAATGGCTATGAATTGCCTAAAGTACAGAAGAATATGCTTATTACCCTCTGCACAAACTGAGCGTGTCCTGGTTTTATTTTGACAGTCCAGTGATTCTGCTTTTCTACCACCATAGAAATGAAATGGGGCTGCAACATGTGTCATATATGAGTGAAAAAGAAGGGAAATCTTGCTAATCATACTCTATTGACATACTGTATGTCATGGCATATATACGCTTTATTGTGAAATCGAGTACTGTATATGAAACATTAAGTCATTATTCATTTAGACAAAATTAGATGTCTAATTACACGTTTGCAACACAAATTGAGAAATATATTTGCAGAAATGAGTACTGAAGTTCATTACTTAAGTAAAGGACAGAACTGAAAGTTCTGTTGAAACTTGTTTACTTGAATAAAAGTACAAAAGTAAACATGTACATTTACTTTAGGTACGTCGTGTAACTTTCTGGAGGTGAAAAGTCATCTACACAGTTCAGTAGAATTAGAAAGTTAAAACTATACTTTCAGACTTTCTGAATGGAGATGAATACATTTTATACCAGACGTGTTTGTGCTCCTCCAAGTCAAATAACAGACTATTTTGTGGCCATGCAAGTGTAACAAAGTTCATTTTTGGCCAAAAAGTTGCGCAGTGCACCTTTAAGTGAAAAAGTAAAAAGTGCAATCACTCTGCCAAAAGTTATGCTCTAGTCTTGGTTACAACATCTAGAATTCAGAATATTCATCTTAATTTGAGTTGTTTTAGCCAGTTTAGAATTAAATTGCAAAAAGTGTTGTCATATTTTACTTGTCTTAAGACATTTTTGACTTGAATCAAATTTGCCAATGAAGTGAGTAAAATTGTCATACAACATATTTTTTTGAAATAAAACTAATTTATTGATACAAGGCAGAAACACCTTGTAACAAGTCAAGTCTGCTGGGGTTTTGAGATGAACAAAAACTAAGAATGTAACTAACGTGTTTTTAAAATGTAAGAAGTAAAGTAAAAAGTCACCAGATTGTTTACTACTCAAGTAAAGTACAGATACTCAAAAAAAAAAAAAAACCTTGAGTAAAGTGAACTGGAATCTACTGTACGAATAATCCATTAAATGTATAACTTCATTCCGTAGATGCAAGAAAGTGATAATTTCACAGAGGATAACGCAAATTTCAGCCTCAGTGATGTTGTGTTGTCGCTGTCACCACATTTGATCACGACACTTGCAAAACCATGTGCTCTTGTGATAATTAAAAACTGTAAAAAGGGGCTGGCAAAAAATCCAATCCTACGGAAGAGCCATCCCTATTCAGAGCTAAAGTTTTAATACTTGTTTTAATGCTCTTTGCTTAAAAAGGACAAGTGAGAACGTGGCTCTAAAGTTTTACAGACTGTCTGGATGTAAAATCAATAGTGTTGTCGTCAATGCTCTCATTTAATCCGCCTCAAGGTCAAAATGAAGGCGAGACATAAAAATCATATTTGGGGATTTACCTGAAGCTACCTCGATGCGGGCCGCTCAGTGCTGTCTAAATATTTGAGTTTTGTGAGGTTCAGTTGTATTGATTGCAGAACGGTGATAGATTTTTACTCTAAAGCTGTTTTTAGATGAGCTGAGCGTCTCACAAAGGCACAGCTCAGGCTTCTGCTGATTCTTATACTCACTTGAACACAGTAATAAAAGTACTTATGTCACTTGAATAGTTTTTTAAATGTGACGATATCATAAAGTCTGGTGATTTCCTGTTGTAAGAAAAAGACTTTAAAGTCGTCAACTGGTTTGGATGTTTTGAGTTTCATCCAAAAGTCATTTTCAATCTGTTAGAAGTGTCCTGACGCAGCGGTCCAGTGGTTAGATCTCTTGCTTCCCCATAAAGAGATCATGGGTTCGACTCCTAATTGAGACAAATTTCATGATCTCTCTAGGTGGAGTTTGCATGTTCTACCTGTGTTACTGTAGGTTTTCTTTGGGGATTCAGCTTCCTCTCACCTCCAAAAACACGCATGTTAAGGTTAATTGGCAACACAGTAAAAATCCCTTTGTTAATCCTGCGACTGTCCAGGAGGTTCCCTGGTCACCTGCAACTCCTAATGGGAATAAGCGAAAGAAAATGAATGAATGGATGATTGAATATTGTTGTCCTGCCCCTTAGGAGAGGCTAAATCCATAAACTGGTTTGATTGGTGCCATGGTTGTGGCCGATACTGCACTCGCGTGTGACACCCACTCCTTGGTTCTTTAGAGATTTTAAATAAATTAAACATTTGAAAAGCTATGCGACTATAGAGATGAGCATAACAATTATATTTTTTTATCGGTTTCTCAACCTTTATAAACTCCAACGTATTGCAGAATTTTCAGCTTAGTTTTTGGGATGCACTGATTCAGCTGTTTCAGTTCCATACCAATTCCGATACTTTAATACTTAATATCAACCGATACTAGTGTAAGGACTGAAACGGCTTTTTTTTCTTAATAAAACAACACATTTTGTCATTTAGTGTTATGTAATAGTTATAGTGCAGGCCCCATCTTAACAACTTTTCATTCATTCATTCATGTTCTACCGCTTATTCCCGTTAGGCGTCACAGGTGACTGGAGCCTATCCCAGTGACTTTGGGCTTTAGGCAGGGGTACACCCTGGACAGTAGCCAACTCGTCTCAGGTTTAGACAGACAAACATTCACTCGCTCAACTTCATTTGTATGTACTGTACATCTGAAATTGCACAATTCAATTAAAAAATGTATAACAAAAAATAAATAAATGAATTCACTCTCTCATTCATTCACAGGGGAATTTAACACTGATGCCCAATCAAGCTAAACGTAAACTCTAGCCAGAGAGATCATGAGATGTTGATTCTCTGCTATTGTGCACTTAATCTTAATAAATGTGCATAATATGAGACGTTCTGGACCAACACCAGCCAATAAGTTAGTTTTAATTAAGCCCAACTAAAGGTACAACTATTATATTGGCTAAATGGAGCAGATACTCATCTTGCAAAATGTACTGGATCAATGCCTATATCCCATCCCTAGTTTTTAGATTAAAAAAAAAAATCTGTTAAAACATGCATGATTTGCTTTATTAGCCCACACTATGCCTTTAAGCTTTTAATGTTAGAATTTTTGGAAATCGATATGGGACTTTGAAATAGAAATGTGTATTTCCAGAACCATGGCATCTTCCACTGTTGAGCTCTATTGTACAGTACATGCTTTATAAATGTCATGCACTACTCAAGATATACTACCTGAAATCCAAACCTGAACTGTCTCTGATTAAACCAGAACTGGACCACCAGGCGTTCGCTCACCTCAGCCTGAGAACCACTGCCCCGCTCAATCCCAAATGTGTGCTCAAAAACAGAATCAATATTTGTTTTTGTATCCGGCACTAATCAGACTCACTCTATACAAATGAGCCTATTGACTTTTAATGGGCTCTGCGTCTGAGCTGTGCGCTGTGTCACTGTGGGGAAAGTCAATTGAGAGATTAGCCCTGCGCGCTTATAATATCTGCAATAAATCTGATGAAAATGTCACAGCAAATTGATCCAGGTAAAGTGCTCCTCATAGATGTGAGCGATCGATCAGCTCTGCCTCTGCAACAAATCACAAAAGCATCACAGACGGCTCTGGAGTTTAGCTCGTCTGAAGCAGCACACGTGAGCTACTGTAAATGAGACTTACATGTACTTTATTACATTTACCTTTGCAACTTTTGAGTAAGATTGTACGTCACTACATACATTTTCTTCCAAAGTGAACCTATAGTAAATATAAATGCTTGTTTTATGCAAATGTTTCTCTTTGACTTGAAGCAGTTGATTTATTTTTTAAATGGACTATACCTTCCTTTTTTTAAATTTTAACTTCTTACTTCAGTCTACATGATTTGCTCACTTAGCTAATGCATTCCAAGTCTCAGAATTGCTCATCATGTGTTTTATTGTTTTTTCACAGCTGTTAGTTGCAAGAAGTATCTATGCTAACAACAATTAGCCACAATGCTAAAAACACCAACAGGACAAAGTTGGTGGAGTTTGGTGAACAAACAGGACATGATTAGACATAGAAAGGACATTGCAGACTAATTTCGATCAGAATAGACAAATAACAATTTTTTTAGTTGTAAATTAGTAAAGTTTGTGTTTTCCATTAAAAGGTATATGATAAATGCAGCACTTTGTGAAAACTATGCTAAAGTTCAAGCTAAAGTTAAAAACAGTTGTGTATATTGAGCTTAACTAACATTGTCCTACTATTCCTAGTCATTTCTTTTGCAAATGAGCATGTTTCAGGTCAAAACGGTCATAAACATACTGTTTCTCACTGCACAGACCAATGCTGTTTCTAGACACGTGACGTCAGTGTGTATTGTTCACTCATAAATGAGCACTAATTGCAGACACCTGCTGTCAAACTAATCACACGGCTGCTCTCCTCTCTGAGCCCCTCCTTTTCTCTCTCCTCAATGCTTTTCAGTGAGTTGATGTGTTTGAAATGTGTTTGTGGGTGGAATTAAGGGGGTGAGCTTCTCTTTAATGATAGACTGTCAAGGCCCTATCTTGCCCTCGGAACTGACGCTAGCATTCAGGTTTTTTGTGTGTGTTGTGGAGACTCAACTCGCAGTGTACGTAAGTCTTATGGGGGAGCCAGAGCTTAGGTCTGATTGTGAGACACTTTCCTCCAGCACATGTGCCAATGTGTGAAATGAACAGCAAGATCACAGAAAAAAGTTACATGTAATGGCCATAAACAAGGGCTGGGAAAACTATCGTGTTAACACAGCGCGTTAATTTTTTCTTTTAATCTTGTCAAAATTAACTGACATTGATTAACTTACTCGCTCCTCCTGAGCAGCTGCACACATCTCAGCACCTTCTGACTTTCCTTTCCTTCTGTACGTGTGCTTGTGTGACATGCGTGGTCGTGCGTGCCGTTTTGAGACACCATCACCACGACCCGGGCCCTATCGTACTCTACTCTCTTTCCTGTTGCGTTCTCACGTGCTGCGTTCTTGTATCTGAATGATCTCTCATTCATAAACTGTAAATGAGCTCAATCTGTGAGACAGACGCGCCTGTTAAAGGAGCAGGACTTCATTATTTTGATGTCATTTTAAAAATAAATTATAAAGTATATCAATCCAAAAGGCTTCAATATAAAATATTAGACCTATTAAACTAATGTAGATGGACTTTTATTATTTTTTAAAGGGCTCATATAGGACTCATTCAAAACATGTCTGTCTGTTGTCCTTTAACAATACACTTTAACAAATATAAACTTGGCATTTCTAAGTAAATGAAATACAAATGGGAAAAAAAATGCACTTTTGTCTTTAATGGGATTTGTAATGGACCCAGGAGGACTAACGACTGCTCCACTGAGCTCATAGAAATCCACAATATAAAAGCTTGATTTGTTACTTCCTCAAATTATTTTGTATCCTCAGTATATGGATCTCTTCTCAGTTTACGCCTTGACGATTCTGATGTCCTTGTACTCTTACTTGAGTACAGTGTCTGTCTACTCTCTCCTCTGTGAAGCGACAGCACCTCGAGTGTGCAATAAATTTAACTTCTAGGCTTTTTTATTCACACCAGATGTTGAACTGCCTCCCAGGGAATTCTCCAGATCTACGGCCTCTGCCTCCAAACGTCTGCAACCATTTGAAAATAAATATTGCATTTGGCCAAACTTGTCCAGGGCTGTCGAAAACAGCCATGAAAACGCTCGGAGAGAAAGAGAGAGGGTGGTTTTGTGATTGTTAACAGAAGTGGGTTTTCCCATTTGAGCTGAAGCAGAACTCTTTCCATTACATCGGAGCTAAAGTTTTTCTTGAGCGTGAAACCAGCAGAGATCAGTTTCTTTTACTGTACACCACAAAGCTTATGTTTTTGGGTCCAGTGGAGAATGGTGAATCAGTAATGTTATACAATACACACCTTTTACCACCATTTAAAGAGTCGAGATGTCTTTTCAATCAAGAGTAAAACACAGTGGCTCTGGAAGAAACTGTGAGACATTATAGTATTGTCTCCCATGAAAGCACAGTATGACCTGGAAGATGAGTCAAAGGTAGTTTCATTGGCCTAGTGTATGTACAGTCCCCAGTATGAGTCGGACAGCCCAACACTGCAGACGGTCCCCGAAAGTCAGAAAGTACAATCGGCCAATCAGCAAGCAGGATACTGTGAGATAAACTGAACAATTAAGAGCAAATCACTAGTTTAATTTGCTTTAGGTACAAATACACTGTAGATTAATAACTTCACGTTTAAATATTTGCATTTCATTTTTAGTCTTTTGAGTTGGGGTCAAATAAAGGATCCGAAAAATATACTGTAGTTTAGCCCTGTTTCCATAGGCTCGGGTCGAGCAGTAATGTACGGTCCTGTTTCTACTGCACAAAGTGAACCGTTCCTCCCCACTTGCTGGGTTGAGCCGCTTTGGAACTGCTTTCACAGTGGACCATGAAGCAGACCTCACTGCTGTCCCGTTTAAGCTCGATGATTGGACGAGAGAAAACACAGGCTCAGGAATAAACCAGACAAAAAGAACAGATAGAAACATGAAAAAATGTTTCTCACCGAACGCCAACTTGATCATGTGACAAACCGCCACATTTCCAGTGATGAAAACTTTATTTGTTGGTCCAATAGACTTAACAAAGCAAAGCTAGCACATTCAGCTGTTTCCTGTTTGTCGAGGCAATACACTGTTAAAAAATTTAGTAAATTCTGTGCACAATGTGTCCACATAGTCCAACCTCAGTGCATTGAATTAAAAAAGCAGAGGCTTTGCAAAAAAAAAAAAAAAGTGAAATACATTTTTAAAAAGTGACAATAAAGTAGTTTTTAGTTTACACCAGCCTGACTCTCGTGTCACAGCTCCACAGGCAGGGAATTATTACACGTCTTTCTGAGAATCACTCAGATTGACGCCAGGACGAAAAAGTATAATCAGCTGCTCATGTGCACAGTGGTTCCCAACCTTTTTTGTCTTTAGTACCCCTAATCATAATCTCACAGGTGTACCCCTATATCTTGTGTTTTTAGGGGTATTTTATCTTTTCTCATATATTTTTGATTATAACCATTGCATTTATTGCTTTATTATATTCCATGTCAAAAATGCCTCTTAACATGTAAAATGTGTTGCAAATAATTTTTTTTCTTGTAATTCTATCTTTCTTTTAAATCTGCATCCCAAGTACCCCTGGGGTCCAAGTAACCTGGTTGGAAAACAACGATATAACAGGCCCTCAGGAGCCTGAACCTGCAGTAGAAACCTCACCATCATTAATATAAGCGGCTCAAAGTGAACCAGTACAAGCGCCCAGGTTAATCAAAACGTGGCTTTAGTCGGCTATTGGTCAATGAGACATTTGATTATATGAGACAATTTGATTTAGTATCATTAATTTACAGCACAGAAACAGCAGCAATCACTGACAAACACATTTTGCTCTTCCTGGACTACACTGATGTGTTCAGACGCAGTGATTTGTTTAAGAAAAATAATCCCTGCCTACCTTAGAGCAGACAAACCCCAATGGGACGATGTGAGGCAGTTTCTATGAAGTGAAATGAAACCATCAGATGGGTTTGCATCTCCCTTCATTAAATGACCCAAACATGCATTTCCAAATTTGTTCTGACTAATAAGCCTGATGGCAGCTGGACCAGACTTAGCTGACAGAGAGATGAAAGTGAAGCTGGGCTAAATCTATCTTTGACATTTTGAGCGTTTCACAAATAAATAGTTAATGTTGTAAAAAAGACAAAAGAATCTCTTCAAAATCAGATTTGTGTGACAGCTGAAGGTTCTTGTCAGCCAAGGTTAAAATCAGAAAATTACATTTGCACTCGGTGAAAGGATTCTTTTTTGGATTCAAAGTGCACAAACCAGCATCTTTTCAGGACAGAAGATAAGTGTCTCCAGAAAGAAAAGTTCAAAATAACCTTAATTCTAATATTTTTCACTGTGAGAAAATGAAAGCAGCATTTATATGTGCTATATACTGTATATAAAGTTGACAAAAAGAATTCATTGGGAACTGTAACTTTCTCGCTCTTTTAAGGAATTTTCTAGAACACTTTAAGTGTATTTTGAGCAAAACTATTTCAAGTCGAGTCACAAATAAGTCTAATGGATGTTTGATAAAGCGGTGTAATCTCAAACAGATTCTTCTGTAGATGTTAAATACAGCAGGAGGCGCTAGCATCACGTTAGCATCAAGCTAGAACTTAGCCCACAACTACATAGTGTTTCCAACTGATTTCAAGACATTGCTTCTTATTTAGATCCAAAGTATTTGCTAATGGGTTAAGAAAATTGTTCTTACCCCACTGGTAAATTTTCTTCTTATGTAAGTTAAATTGTCTAATAACCAGTTAAAATGTTTTGAAACCAGGGAAATATTCTACAATACACAAGCAATTAAAACAGCTCACATCTGGATTAAAAGTCTAATTCCAAGGCATTCATTCATTCATTGGCAAAGTAAGCAAATAGACTACTAGAACAGTGGTGCCCAAAGAGTTTAATTTAAGAGGTACTGAGTCTTATTAAGAATGTTTGTCTGAATACATTTGTCAGAGCACACCAAAACTATTATTTTCTGCTAAGACATGTTAAAAAAATACAATTGAATCACTTTTTATTGCAAATAAATAAAACTAGATGCAACAAAAAATTAATTTGTGTTGCATCTTGGTATGTTGCAAATATATTTATTCAGCCCTTTGAAGAAAAATAACATTTATTTTTTACTCGCTGAGGAATAATGTTTGGGCACTCCTGGATCAGAAACTATTGCACCTTTAATTCAGCTGGGATACACTGAACTGCATAAAAATGAGTTTATGTATCGAATAAACAGTGTTTAAGTGACTAAATGGAGATCATACATTTGCCTATTGGACCCTTTGTCTTTATATGAAGTTTGAGTCTCCAGTTCTCATCAGACAAAGCTATAATTTGCATGTAAACGGACTCGGCGTTGATTTGCAAATGAGGAAGCGGAGAGTGGACACAGATGGTACCAGTTAATGCTCAGAGTAAACATGGTGCACAATGGAGTCAGTGTTTGATGGCTCCCAACAGTGTGCTTAACAAAGACTGCACCATCTGACTTTCACGTAACACTTTGCACCAAACACGTTTAAGACCAACAATAAAACTCAAACCTCAAGATTGCATTCACGTTACACGAAGATGTTTTAATGAATCTTTTTTCTTGACTCATTCCTTAAAACCAGTTAGCGGTTATTTGATAATTACATTTTTCTGACAATTAACCCCTTCTCATTCCGGCCTTTTTTCCCTCACACGTCTGACTAAAATCTGAAAAATTCAAACTAAAACTGTTCCTGAACCCTTTGGAGCACAGGCAAATGGCTGGGGTCTTTTTATCCCTGAAGTTTTTACTTCTGATGTCCAACAGGCTCTCATCAGAAGTGAGAACTTTCTCCAAGCAAAAGAAAAACAAAATCTAAAATCCACCTAAAGTTTTTTTGGTAAATATAAGGAATGGTAAAGCTGGTGTTGACATCTGAGACATAAATGACACCAGATTTGGCATATTTGGGGTTTTGACAATTCCTCTGTAAAAGCTGAAGGCAATTGAGGTAAAAATGAGTTTTAGGGACCCAAAATTACTCAAAAAAATCTAACCGTAGCCAATGCAAAAGTCCTATTAAAATCTTTGAATTTTTGGGACTTTTTTTATTTGGAGGTTTACAGTAGAAAAGCAGAATCTGGATCATCCCAGAGGCTGATTTTGCTTTAAATAAAAGGGATACAATAGTTTTTTTTAATTTACCTTTCCAGGTTCTTCATAGTATGCTTTTTCTCTTTAACCAGACCAAACTGAGAATGCTTCTGTCGCTCAAGAATCACAAATATAACAACACAGAACTACATTATTGACAAAGTGTGTTTAAAGCCCATATTTTACAGTAAACAACACAGTCAAGTCTTTGCCAGTAATTGCTTCCCATTTATTCATTCAGTTCCATCTTAATTGCATCACTTTGTTTCTATAATTATTTGATCTATTTGACGCTAAAAATACCCGTCAGTTCACTTCATGTTTATTTTTAGATGAGTTTTGATTAGGACCGTCAGCGCAGTCTCGATCTGCCTTTGTGTTCTTTCTTTACTCCGACTGCTGCAGCTGAACAGAGCCAAGTGCGGTTTGTAAATGTCATGAGAGGTGATGAATGTGCTTCAATATTCATATTTCATGTTTTGTTTACAAACAAAAGCTGACAGACCATTAACAATACTGATGCCAAGCTGTGCAACTCACGCAAACACACTTCAGTAACTCTCTAATGCAGATAAGACCACTCTGAACTCAGACGTGAGGCTGTTGGAGTCAAAACTCAGCTTTTTACTTTGGCAAGGCAAATATCATGTTGTTTTGCTCAGCGATCTGCCATTTAAGTGTCATAAATGTTTACAGCAGCAGCTCAGGCTCTCTAAGGGCTGCTGAGTTTATTGTCTATTGTTTTATTATTAGGGCCCCATTAACTGAGCTTTATAGCTGCTACTCTTCCTGGGATTCTTCTTTAAAAGAGAACTATCTAACTTTGTCCACCACCCACTTGTCTCCATGGAGATATCATTTCCTGCCTAAAATGATCCACACTGTGGCATTTGCACTTGTAAATATAGGTGATTTGATTGCTAAATAAAAACTGTTGATAATGAGCATTATTGTGTTCCTAGAAGGCTTTCCTCCAGTTAGATGTGACTTTTAACCTGATCTGGTAACTTCTCTTGACCTGGCAACAATGAACTCTCTAACATATATACTGAGCAAAAATATAAACTCAACACTTGCATGTCCAGATGGATATTGTCAACATTAAAAAAAAAACTTTGGAGACTGATTATGTTAGAAAAACAGAGAGTTAATAGACAGTTAATGCACAGACAACAGCTCTGCTGGACTTTTTGCAGTCAGCATGACAATTGCAACATCTGTGGCATTGTGCTGTGGTAAATGGTCTCTTTATATGGCACTTTTCAAGAAACTCAACGTGTTTTACACTCAGGGATCTACTCACCTCATGCACATGCATAGGACAGGATGTGTCCTAAGACACAATGACAGTCCACTTTTGCCCATCTATGGTATTTCCAGCGGTCTCCCATCCAACTGCTGACCAGACCTATTAAGATCTGACGTAGTCAAACTTTGACAAACGACCACATGTGTTGTAAAACTGAACATTTTAAAGCAAGAGTGGGCAATTCATTTTCCTCAAGGACCATATTGGAAAGCAGACAAGTAGTGGAGGACCGGACCAAGGTCATTGGTTTGAAAAGTTTATAAAAATGATCGTTTTTGCAAGCTTATTTTTGTAAGTGGTCATACCAGCTTACTGGTCCCGACAGATCTCAGACGCTAAGCAGGGTTGGGCCTGTGCAGTACTCGGATGGAAGACTGCGGAGGACCTCAGGTGCCACATTGGGGCAACAGAGGAGAAACTTGTTGTGTCTGTAGTCAAGACACTTCACCCACATTGCTTAGTATGAGTAAAATATAGGCATTTGATTGTACTGTTCTGATCATTTATTTTGAATAAGTAGTTTGATATATATTAGGACAATAAGCAAAGATACATGCTAGCTAAGTCAATCAAATAAGAGAACTGGCTTAGAATAACACAAATTCTCAAAATTGTGCAAGGGGCCATATTAAAACAGTCCAAGGCCCCCCTGGCCACAATTTGCACAGGTCTTTTTAGTGTCCTTTTATTGTGGTCAACCCATAACCCACACCTCTGCAATATCAGAATCTCGATATGCCACCGGACACAGAGATGCTTATTCTTCCCTCAGGGAAATTCACTCTCTTCACAGTATTTGACTGTCTGTGTGTCAGAGCTGGGACCATCTCTTTCATGTTGTCTGGACCTGAGCTGGAAGAATTGGTGCTATTGATAGTGGAAACAGAAGCGAGATAGGCTCTTTAAAAAACAAAAGAATAGCCTGGGTGTGAGATGGGATGAATTATCTTGACACAGATTTAGCAACATTAGGAGAAATTGGTCTTTTGAGTTTAGAAAATCCTTTACATCATTTAGTTCAGTTCAGAGAAAAAAAAAGTGTTACTTTATCTTAGCTAAGCTGGTGCAAACTAGTGCCTCCACTCCAGCTATAGGTCAGACATCACAGAACTACTACCAACAAGCAGCAACTGGTTAGCACCATCTCTCACAGCACGACCAGTTTCTAATGTGCTTTTTGAATAAGAACTCAATGACACACTCATAGCTTACAGAAGCTATAGTTTCATGGGTCTGTTTCCCCCCTTTTTACCTGTGAACACCGAGGATATGTTTTTCATTATTAGCAGGTCTGGTCGCCGCTCTGTGACCTCTCAAACCGCAGCACTTTCTTCTGTTTGACACGCTGCAGTGACTGGAACAACGCTTCTTTGGTTAATTGCTGCTACAACTTTGTAACTCTGGGTTTTATGTGATCCCAGAAATGTCGGGTCGGTGCCGTAAAAAAAGTCTTTTCAAAGCGTAGGTGAGTGGGCCACACTTTCAAGCCGTGACCAGCGGTTCTAATGAGGGTTATTTAGAGCCAAGCACCAGAGCAGGCACAGTTAGAATCAAGTCTTGTTTGAATTAGGTTCTGAGTCTTTTCTTGTTAAATCCACTTGTTAATCACAGAGGAACAAAGAGCGAGCGATACAGTAGCCGTGGAGATGTGTGGAGGGAAAGCTGAAGCAGATGTGAAGGTTGTTGGACGGTAAAGGCAATGTGCATGCACTTGAATCTTTGTTTTCTGAAACATGTTGCTGCCCAAGTTCAGATTTGGTATGATTTATGAATATTAACGAAATCCAACTCTAAGGTCCAAATCTGAATTACCAATTTTTCTAAACCCAAAGCTATTAAACCCAAAGAAAATATCTTCACCAGGCTTCAACCAAAACGCCGGCCTACAAGACGGTAAGAAAATAGCTGTGAAAACCGCCAAAGAGATACTGCATATTACGCCAAAAAAGGTCAAGAGAGTGCTCATGATATGATATGGTGGCTGTCAAACTGTTGTAAAATAGATACACATTTCAGTGTTGGCGTATGTATGCAATTGGTTCATTTATGTTATAATTACACGAAATTGTCTCTGTTGCTGTTTATTCTACATACCTGTCATCCAGTCACTATGCTGTCGTGGTCCACCGACATTTCCTCTTCGTGTGTCGGAACTTCCTCTCTCCGTTTGCAAATCCCGGGGTGGGAAAGGTTGATCATCTAATGTAATTCTGTGTTTCAAGTGCATTCTAATGATTATTTCACTTTATTTTGGTAATTGAACAAGCTATACTTGTATTTAAGTCCAAATTAAGCATTTAAATTGTTCTGATGTTCTTCTTTGTAGTTTGGGCCAACTGCAGCAGCACATGTTGACTCTGTTCACATTTATTGTAATCCAGATTAAATGGAGACCACTTCCAATTGCTCGGCTGTGTCCTGTGGTTCACTCTTGCACCAACAATCATAAACCAGCACACACAACACAGAAAGAAATACACCGGTCATATGTAAATCAATCAATTGCATTTTGTTTGTTTTGTTTGAACTGAGGAACTGAGCATTATTTGCAGGACAATTACACAAACATGCATGAATCAACGAAACTTAGAGAACACTGATATAATATGGTGAAAACACTCTGTGCTCCAAAGGAATCAGAAACAGTTTCAGTTTGAATTTCAGACAATTTCAGTCAGGCGTTTTAGGGAAGCAGTTGCCAGACCAGCCTATCACTTCTTCGTTTAAAATTAGGACGATCCAAATGGCCGCTTCCCTCCCCCACCTCTCGCCAATTTCCAAACTTTTTTTTCTAACTTTTCAAAGCATTCAAGAGATCGGATGTTGCTGACAAGTCATTGTACAGTTGTCCGTCAAAGCGAGTAGAGACAGGCTGGTCAGATAAGTAAAAATGGGCCCGAATGGTAAGAACTAAGGTGAGTTTGGATTCTGAACCCAAGTATTTGCAACATCTCTGTTGCTCCGATGTAAAGAGCAACATGACAAATAATCATATACGAGAGTTGTTACACACACAACACTTCACCAAAGTCATGGAGAGGCTTAAAATCAGGCCAAACCTCCTCTAGTGTGTAGAAGGCTTTACTCTACATTAGTGTAATAGTCAAGACGGCATTAATCTAGATCAAGATCGAGACTGAGACAAGATTGAGACTTTTATAGGTCGAGACCAAATCAAGACCATCTTTGTAATTTTATATTATCAGTGTCGAGATACAGTAATCTTATTGTGCAGGGGACTGGCACAGGTCACTGCTCTCCTGGTAAAAGCTTAGCAATAAAAAAGACCAAATCCAAAACCAAGACAAGACAAGGCCGAGTCCAAGCACCCTCAAGACCAAGACAAGACCGAGTCAAAATGTGCTGGAGTCCAAGACGAGACCAAAACCTTAAAAAAGCAGTTTCAAAGTACACACCACTATCTGCATTCTCTTGCCTTTTTGGATTTCTGACACAGCCCTCTCTGTGTCCAGGTCGGTACAAAGAGTCCACTGGCTTTCGACCTCCCGTTGCTAGATTCTAATTACCACAATGACACTTTTTATTTGCCAGACTATGGTTCTTTCCTCAGTGGTTTATTGCTCCGTCATCAAAGAGCAGTGAAACATGTGGGGTCAGTTTACAGGTCAGTGTTCTGTGTGTGTGTCTAAGCCAATATAAAGGCGTGTAAATAAGAGCACGAGGAGCCCGGCGGCCACAGCGGGACACAACAGGGGCCTGTGTCTGCACTTCTTTACTACATCTGACCACAAACACACGTGTAAGGAGGGAGGAGGTCAGGACGGTCATGAAAGCAATCACTGCAATCAAAGGCTTTACGAGAAAAAGGATCATGGAATTTTTTTTAATATAATTGTTTTTGTTTTGTTTTCATAGAGCAGTATATACTCAGATACTCACATTGAAGCTTGTGTATTTGTATTTAATGTTTGATTATTATTGGTAGTGGCTCACACATCAAATATATTGTTGATATGTCTCTTAAAAAACTTTAAAATGCAGTAGAATACAGCTAATTACATGCAATTTGTCCAAAATGTTCGAGGAGAACTATAGCTGACCCAGCCTGTTTTCACATGTGTATATACCACGCATATCGAAACAGAGTGTCATATATATATACACATATTCTTTTGTTTGCGAGTGTTTCATGTGTTTGCTGCCTTAGTTCATTTCTATGGTGGATGTAAAGACGTGTCATTATTCATGAATATGAGCAAAATCCAAATACTAGCCTTAACAAACTCCAAGCCCCAGACCTACACTTACATTTAAGAAAAACAAGATGGTCCGCACAGCAAATGTAGCTCCTGTAGTCATTTATTTGCTAAACCCAGTGATGTTTCGGGCTAGATGAATGACTAGACGCCCTAACATTACTGGGAATAACTAACTACAGGAGCTACATTTCCGTGCGGACCATCTTTTTTTCTTGATGTGTGCCTTCTGTGTCCTGCACTCTTCTTAGAATTTAGATGTGCGTGTTTGTCAGGCTGTCTACCCTTACCATTTACCATTTTTGGAACTTCAGATCTAAACTTAGTCGTTAACAAAACCTCAACATGGAAAAAAGAAAGAAGCGTCTCCATGACACAATATTTTACATAGCGTGGTTTAGACACATAATCCATGAGAACATGTTGGCTGACCTGGTTGTGTATATTATGTAAAATATTAAATAATTCATGTGGACATTGCATGTTCTGTCCTAATAGCCTTAGAGAATATAACGTAGTCAGGCCTGTATTTTAAAATCTGGCTCTCGACCAGTTCTGGTCAAATGAAACTCCTGATTTAAACAAATGTATAATCTCACTGAAAAAGACATAACATCAGTTTCATGCAATAATGTGGAATTTTATAACCAAAGGGCCTGTGGATTTTTCACTCTTTGTCCACTTTTATATGATCCATGGGACTTCCATTTAGTCTGTGTTTCAACATGTGGCTCTTGATAAAAAAAAAAAAAAATCTTTGGACACCTCTGGATTATAGGGAGATGAAAGCCTGCACAGAAGAAAAAAACACACTATATTTTTAATATCTGTACATCCAACAAAACAAAAACATGCAATCTAAATATACCTTTATTTAAATTTATTGTTTGGCTAAAAAGTTACACAGTGCACCTTTAAAAAGAAAGTGTGTAACTCAGGCCTTGCTCTCACAAACCCTTTTGCACATAGTTTCCAAGTGGCCTTGTGGACTTACCACTTTCTACACAGCATCTCATCCCAAAGAGTTTTATACAGGTTTGAAAATATATAATATTTAATAGTTAGTGTGTTTAGGTCTGAAAGCAAACTAGGGTAAACAGACTTAACTAAGACACCTAACTATTAGGTAAAATCAAATTTTACGAATTTTTAATCATGTCACAACTGTGTACTCAATACTCAATATTGTATTTGGATTGATTTGTGCATTTTTAAATTATCCTTTTTTTTTTTTTTTTTTTTTAATCTGCTGTTTAAATAATTTTTGTGTTTTACAATGAATAAAGTGTGAGTTATTGATCTGTACATTTTAAGTTTCTTCCTAAATGGATGAAAAAACACACTGCTTCTCCTTCAATCTCAGCTTGTATGTATCTACCCCCCGTTTTGCAAAGTCATGCCCATAAAGCATACTTGTAGAAATCTCCTCCTCTGCAGTGGACCAGACCAAACGCTCAGGGCTCCAGTATTGAGCTGTCTCTCTCTCAGTATAATGGCTTTGTATTGATCACAGATATGTAGTCTGGTAAACACAGTCCCAGAGCCGCACTGTGAGGGTCACGACCTTAGCTCAGAAAAGTAAAGAGATCGCTGGCTCGCTGTGACCGTGAGCATTGTTGTGCAGTTATACAAAGGCCATACCTGCTTCTTTGTGGCCAAACAATATTGCCTGTTCCTGTCAGATCGCAGAAGGTTAGTACTTGGATGGAGAGAGCAGCAACACCAGGGCCACAGTGGATGGAGCAAAGTGTAAGTGTATCCATAGACAAAACACGGATTCAATTCAATTCTGAAACACGGTTTCAGGATTGAATTTGTAACTTCAGCAGTTTGTGAGTATATTTCAAAAGAATTAATAATAACATGAAATCTTTCTTCTCTATGGCCTGCCCTAACTTAACCTTGTTTTGGCCAGGATGAAGGATCAGTCAAAGCGATGGGCTTCTGTCAGTCTGCTCCATGTATGTATGCCAATAGCTTAACACTGTAAACAATCGTAAGGGCAGTAAGTTAAAGTGAGGCTAAACATGCGGCCAGAGACTTCGCCTACAATTGCACCCCAAATAGGCTGGCAGAAGTGGGAAATGTCTGGTGGCCTTTTAAGTGACGCCTGATGTGAACAGACATTGACACATAACGACACATAAAGCAACATGGTTAGCGAGATTGGCGAAATTTGCGCTAGAGCAGTCCTGAGGTTTACAGCTGCTGAGGCTGTGCAGCACAGGTCTAGTTGCTTGCTTATGTTTCAAGAATCAATTTTATTACTTTTGCAGACCTGTGTGATACCTTTCCTATACATCAGTGGTTCCCAAAGTGGGGGTCGCGAAGCAAAATCTGGGGGTTGCCAAATGATTTCAAGATGTAATTTTACAAATATTACTCTGTATTTAAATAAAAATGCACATTGAAAACAGTATGTTCTAGTGAATTTCAATCACATAACACAACAAACTAATTAAACTCATTTTGAATGGTTTTATATCATGAAATCAATACAAACATGTATTATTTTTGCTCTGGGGGTTGCAAGTTGCTAGCATGGGTTTTTGGGGTTCCGATCCGAAAAGTTTGGGAACCCCTGCTATACATAAGCCCATTCAGGGCTCGATTCAACCAAGCCAGGACAGACCTCTCCAACCGGACCAGATTTTAAAATTTTTGACCGAATAAGTGTTCGTTTGGCGTTCACAATTACTGAATCAAATTGAACTATCCAGGCAAATGAATCCTGATCCAAATCAAAAGTGTATTGTGAATTTACCTTAAAAGAATTGGACAGAAGTTACTTTATTTACGGATTTATTTTTGCATTGGATTTGTTCATCCACTCTTCCTACTCATCTCGTATTTATCTCGTCTGGTTACCCTTCATATACGAGCTTTAACTTCAAGAGACAAAATTATACTTTTACAGTGTATTGGGTGTTTCTTCATAATCCGACATGAGCAGATATTTTTCTTTCATTCATCTTTTAGATTAACATAGCTTGTTTGTATATATTACTTTAAAGCCTGTCAGCAGCAGATTTCACCTCTTGGTGCATGTTTCCAGTGGACGGTGGTCTACACGAGTGGAATGGTTAAACTCACAGGTCAATACAAGTGCAGAGCGGGGCCAGGCTGAGTTCACATCTGCTACAGCGATTGCATTTTAATAAGGCCGCATTGATTATATATGAGCAAGTCAAATGGCACATGTTAGTCAGCAACATTATGTATGACCTCTGCTTTGTGTAAACAGCCTGGGCCAATACAAGCTGTGGATATGTACTGCATGTGCAAATATTTACCATAATCATGTTTATTTATACTCTTATCATCTTTAATTATCCTTTTGGTCTGTTTCTCATGTGCTTTGGATTAACTAGATTAACTCCCTGTTTAGGGGTATGTCTGGTCTCGTGTAGTCAAAATGTTCAAATTGTGTCTTCATAATTCTGACCTTCTTTTTTGGGAAGTGATGTGCTAACATGGAAGCTCCAAATTCCAAAAAGGTGATTTGGAGCAGATTACATTGTGTTGGTTCTGCCGATTTCTCCATTAAAAGAAGTACACTACATGACCATATTTTCACCTGTGCTGCATAATCAACCTTTTTTCTGTTGACTTAATTACTCCGCAGACAATATTTTCAGATTGTGATCTCTCTTGCCACACAATTTTTAAATTTGTTGCCTTTTTCCTGTCCTTAAAGCTCCTAAGCACCTCCACTTTGGAATCCCTTGGACTCAAACCAATTAAAAAAGTGTATTAAAGCGCAAATGACAGGCATGAGTTTCTGACATCAGGACTTATGTTAGACCTCCAGCTACTGACTGTAAAGGAAATTACAACCAGGAAAACGATCAAGTAACTCTTTTCTGATGCTAACGTTGCAGATGCAAAACTAACTTAGATGGTTTAGAACCCTAAATCAGTGCAGAAGATTTCAGAGATCTATGACATCAAAGATCAGGGATGTTTAGAGAGTCTTCTCTGTTTTCTGTGAATGGCGCAAAATATCTCACAGACCAACATTTCTGTCTCACAGAAATGCATACTCTACTATAACATGTTAAGAAGCTACAAAAGGGTATGTTTAGGCTTTGGGCTTGAAGTTGGTATCATGAGCAGATTTCTAGCCCCTTTTGAATGTCTGCTATACAATCTCAAATAGAAATGTAATTTTATTAGTGTTTCATAAACAGGTATTTTGCTTGAAGCCACGTCTGGACATTTTCTTGGGTTTAAAGGTAAGTTACAAAAATGGGTAAGTTTAGGTCTGGCCCATGGAGTTGGCTAAGATTAGAATTTTGCAGTATTCATAAATATTAACACATTTTCACAACCACCATAGAAATTAACACAGGTAGCAACCTGTATCATAAAGAAATGGTGTGCATAGGACATACATTTTTCAGTAAAACACAGTGAACGTGGTTATATTTAAGATTTCACCAAACATTTTGCTTCCTGTAGTATTCAATTTTTATCTGTCCATTTATTCATAAATTGCAATTTAGCTGCTCTAAATATTACCCACAAGGATTATACACACCAAACTAAGTCGAAATTAAAACAATGCAATAACCTGTCATAATAGTATTTTTTGTGAGAATGGGTGCACAGACACAACTTCAGCATTGCATTATATGTTCTTTGTAAATGCTATAGACCGTCTTCTCATAAAATGTACTTTTTTTATCTTTCTTTCTTAAGATCTGCCTCTTGGATTTGTCCTGCCTCTGCTCTGACTACATGATCTGCTCAGAGTAAATGCACGCTTTTGTCCATCCAGCCTTCAGCATGTAAATATAAACAGCCTATAATTTGTGGAGCAGGCAGAAGTCTTCAGCTTGACATTTGAGTGTCAGTGTACAGCATGTTCTGTATCATTGGCCTGTTCTGTTTCCACAACAACAGCAGGCTCATAGTAAAGGAAATACACAGAAAAACACTGGGTCACTGAGTCAAAAGCTGTAATTTCTGCTGGTTTACACGAGCAGCAGCCAGCAGATGTCTTATTTCCATAAACACTATTTGAACAAATTCTTTCTCTTGCGTTATCTACTTCTCATAATACTGCTGTAATTGTCAAGTTTATCCAACAAGCTGCAATGTAAACTTAATGCAGTATTTATAAAGTTTTTAGATATTGTTGGGTAATTCAAATACAAGTTAAGTTGACAGAAAGAACACTAATGAAATGCTAATTCCTCTCAAGTGTATACAAAAGGTTACTCTTATACAATGGTTCCTTTTTCTTTTCAAGTACGTATTCTTACTTTGAACAGTTCTTTTCATACTGGCTATAACTCATATATAATACAACCATCCTTACTACAACTATGTGAAAAGAATGTCATTTCACATGCTTAGTCCTCTTCAAGTAGACGTTCATACATTTCACAGTTAAGTAAGTAGCTTCTTGTTCTGTCTAGAGCCGGCCAGCATGCAAAAGCAAAGAACACAGTGCTGACTTCAAACGGTGATCAAATACGGCTGATCATTGGCTATCAACATTTATTATAGGATATCAACATGTATCCAGTGAGTTTTGAGCATAAGCAGCTGGTAAACTAACACTCTTTTCAATTTACCATGACAATGTATGGTAATTCTCTTCAATTCTGCTTAATTATTTTAGAAGTCTCACGAAACATGAGGTTTTTTGTCCTGACAAAAGTTTCAAACTTTAGTATTTTTGCTTAGAGCACAGAGCAAAAAAGCAGTTTAGTATGCTTTGTACAGTCCATACAGGAGGCCTGATCTGTCATATTTAAGAAGCTAAGCAGGTTGGGCCTGGGTAGTACCTGGATGGGAGACTCTGGAACCTAAGGTGCCACAGTGGGACAACTGGAGGAAAAACTGTCATCGTGACACTTTCCAAATTGCCTGGTCTAGATCTGGTGTAAGGTTGAATAGTTGGTGATGTTCAGAGGGGCCAATAGTTCAAAAATGGCAGCCTCACTTCTGTCTGCCCCAGGGCAGCTGAGGCGACAATAATACCACCACCAGCAAGTGTGGAATGAATGAATAATGCATAATGTGAGGTGTCTTCAGATGTTTTGAAAAGTGCTATATAAATCCAGTGCAATATTATTACTAGACACACATTAACAATTGCAAAAAAGATGGACTAAACTGGGTCTACCCCAGTTTATAAGAAATTCCAGGCTTTGTATTAAAGGAAAGTTTAAAATCAATCATTAAATTAGTAAAACCAATCATTCTGATGAATAAGAATCAGTTTGTATTTTCTAAGCCTATAAACAAAATAAAAGTTTCAAAAATGTTCAAACAATTTTCTATTGGGCTCTGCCTGAACCTTTTTAGGCTTTTACAGGTCCCTACAGTTTTTGAATAATGGCAATCAAAAATATGTGAAATCTAGAGTCATGCAGGACAGGCTGGTGACACTGCTTTTGGTGCTTATCAAAGAAAATTTAGGCGGACTTAAGATAAGATTATATAATATTTTTGTTTGTTGTCTTAGCAACGGGAAATTGCTCTTGTTGAGTGCCGCAAATAATAAAAACAGCAATACAATAAAACAACTGTAATGACTACAACCAGTGCAAAAGAAAAACAGAATAAACATACAAAGCAATATAAAATAGGGAACATATGCATGGAAAGATGGAGTTGGAGGAGTAAGGTGAAGGTGAAGTAGGCAAAGAATCCATAACAGCAGGCCTCCAAAAAAAAAAAGTGATGTTTTGCCCAGAGCTTCTTCTCATTTATGACTAGAGTCAGTCATCTGAGGCCAAAAATACAAAACCTACACTCCACAAAAAGTCCAACCATTGGTTTATATTCCAAAGACTTCTGATACATTTTCAGTTTGAATTGTAGACTATTTTGATTAGGCATTTTTAGAAAAACGGTTCCCCATAACCCAATTATAACCCAACAATATCATGCATTTTCTAATGTTCATTATAGTCCAGTTCCAGTCTCTTCTGGTTGAATCCGTGAAGCGGTGCTGTAATTTCATACCTCCAGTGGAATCCATGGGGTCTGCACCAGCATGTGTCACAGCCGAACATAACAAGCATAAGCCAGAATTAAAAGAGCTCTTCCCACCTGCCCCCCCTCCATCACTGGCTAATGGCTGGGTTGAATATGGAGTCCACCTACACGTTTGCCTGACTCATTTGTACTGCGCTTCTGGAGGGAGAGAGAGAGGCAGAGCGAGAGGGTAGGCTGTGTGAAAGAACAGCTATCATCCATTGCACTGGCATTTTTAGTTTTCAAATGAAGGCGAGACAGTCAGACAAAAGAGGATGGAGATGTCTGCTCTCAACACAAACAATACAAGTGAACTGAATCAAATGTTTAATAATGTTTCAAAGAGCAATGTTCTTGTCTTTGGGTTTGTCGGATTCAGTTGTTGCTATGTGATCTCAGTCTTGCCAACAACAGCAAATGGACTGGCTGGTTTGTTGGTTGGATTAATCACTTTCTTTAATCAGACGTTGATGTTTGATCCATTTGAACTGATTCAAATGGAACTGGTTTCTTGGCAACACACGTTTAGCTTTGTTAAAGGTGCTATAAGCCTGTTCTTTGTCTCCTTAAAAATGTAATCTAATATGAATAGCTTAATAGTTATACATCAGTCCACATGCGTTGCTCACTTACCTAATGCATTCTGTGCCTCCAAATTGTTCACAATGATGTGTTTGAAGCTTTTTTCACAGTTGCAAGCGAGATGTGTTGACATGCTAACAGTGGTTAGTCATAAAGCTGACAACAACAGACAAATGATGTTGATTTTGGTGAACAAACGTGACATTATTAGATGCAAACAGGGTAGTGTGAAGTAATTTCCACCCAAATAGATACATTAATAAGATATCTGTGCTAGGGAGAAATTGATTTGAAGGTTTATTGTAAAAAAAAGTGGGTATTGTCCCGTAGGTAGCTAACATATTAGCTTGTGCGTCTAGCAGGGCAATCTCTTTCACTAGTAACATGTAAAAGAGGATGTTTAGTGTCATTAGAGTCTTAAATGAAATAAACTAGAAATCAGTTCTACACAATGGGTTTGTACCAGCTGACAATCTGCATCTTTCACAGCTTGAACTAGTTCTTTAAAACATACCGGACTAGTTCAGATGCTAAGTGCTCGACAGCATCAGAGTTGAACTGCCCATCTATTAATCTATATCCACCACAACTCACTGTTCACTCTTTGATCTTCCAAATATTTAGACTCATGTAGTGAAAGCCCCATAGAATTGAACTGAACAGGAAATGCCCATAAGTTTTCTTTTTGTAAGAAGCCAAGCAAGTTCGGATATTGTCTTTTTTTTATCAGTGACATCATTGCTGAGTGGATTTTATTAAGAAGGGTTGAGATCATATTTTAATTGCAATAAACAACATTTGGCTGTTTTACAAAGAATAAACTACATAAAATCTATGACTTATTTAAATGGCAGTCAACCTGTTTTCGCAAATAAACTCTCAATGTGTGTTTTTTTTACAGATGATTGGCTGATCCACCTGTCGATCGCAGTCACATGACAGATAAGACACGGCCAAACATATTTGCAAAGTACTGGAAAACAATGTATTATTGGCTGGCCGGGCAATAGTTCAAGCTTCAGCTGTCCCAGAGAAGGATTACAGAAGAGACGCTGCCAGTCTGTGACATCGGCTTCTCCAAACACCACAACAACAACCTCCACTCACCCACACCACATTACACAGAAGCAGGTTTAATAGCACTGACTGGAGCTGGGATAAAACCTCCAAACGTTAGATCAGCGCAGGGTGAATAATCATGGAGCCACTTTTTCTTTGAACTCCGTTTCTTGGTATTTGTTGACTGTCAGCTGTGAGACCATGTGTGACCCTGATTCATCACGGTTATCTGTTTTTCTAAGAGGAAAAAAAGCAGTCAACGTGTGTCATTCTAGATGGAAAAAGAAAATGTAATTGAATAACTGAATATTCAACCGGATCTGTGCCAAATCCAGACAGCTTCTCTCTGACTATTAGCATGTGCTGGTGGATTGGACAGACTGCTCCTGTGTTGGTAAGTGCTGCTGGACTTCTCAGCACTGACTAAGGCCCCTGCCACGCCTGACTTCCTCCAGACTGTCACTGCCCCCTCCTGCCCCTGCTGCCCCCGCTGGGCGACAGGTGGCAGGGCATCAGGGCTGGCTCACACTTCCTCACTCATCATGCCATTGTAACATACACTTACACGCCAAAAGTGTTTGTTCAACGACCGTCACAGTGTTTAATAATGCATCAAAAATGTAAATAAACTGCATAACTGGGTAGAAAGTATAGTTCTTTTCATCATAATGTCATTCCGACATAATAATACCATTTCCTAGTTAATTATAACAAAGAGAACTGTCTTGTCCAGTGACACAATGGCTGCATTCAGATTCAGAGAAGTATTTATCTTCAAGGGCACTTCATTTGTAGCTTCATATCCCTGCGTTCATTTCAATCATAACGTAAAAATAGGCCAATAAAACACAAGCACAGTCAACAGGAATGTTTATGAGTGCAGCTTTGAACCAATGCTTTTGAATACTTGATATTTCCACCAGCATGTTCCGGTTTCAAAGTAAATCATCTTAAAAATAATGTCAAATAAACAGAACTCGTACATTGTAAAGGTTTGTGCTGTTTCATTTATTGGCTCGATGTGATTTCAATGGGAGTTAGCTTTAGCCTCTAGACATGAAATGGTCTATATCTATAGCGCTGTTCTATCTTTCAAAGCACTCAAGTGCTTTACAATTAAGGATCCACTCATCCAGTGTACACAGACACTGAGACAATGTGGGTTAAGTGTCTTGCCTAAGGACAAAACGACAGTCACTTTTGTCGTCTCACTGTGTCACCTGTAGTTCCAGCTTAGCTTAGCTTCTGTGATCTTACAGGTTCAGGCTTTGACAAGCAGGTAAGTCACTTTGATGTTATTTTACTAAAGAAAAAGTAAAATTGAAGAAACCCGGGTCTAGACTTCACTTGGTCCAGCTCTGGTCCTGTCTTGAGTCAGTCCTCTCGCGGGGGACAGCTCACATTCATTCCTCTGGTGCTGCTGCTGCTGCACCTCCTTTAATTCCTTTAATGCAAGACCATGCACTCTCACTTAAATTGATTAATTTGGAAGGAAAAAAAGAGCTTTAAAGAGCTGCTGCAGTTTGGTAGAGCCTCTCGTAATTTTTTTAACTAGACAAACAAAGCAGAAAAAAAGAGCAAGAATGTTTAAATGAATTTCATTTTGTTCGTTTTGTCAACATAACAATTTCTGTATTTTAAATGTATCATACTGGAAAGAAGAACAAATGTTTGCTCAAGTGTATTGTTAGGTCAACCAATATATTAGTGAATGTAAGTAAACTGCTATTTAGGGAACATTTCTTTAATAAATTACTTTGAGAAATGCAAAATGTACTATTGCAACAACATATCATCAGTTGGGTTAAACTAAACAATCACAATTGATTGATTTAACTGATGTCTCTTGTCTTTGTTGTGTTGATGTAGGCTTGCTTGTTTTTGATCGTATCTTAAAAGTTTAGTTCAATTATGATATGGTGAATGTCAATGGAACTTTTTTAAATCTCTTTAAAATAAGCAACTGTCTGTCTGTGGTGTGATGTCGAGCTAAAAAACTCAGAGCATGGCAGAATCAGTCGGTAGCACTTTAAAAGACCTCCACGGTACCTACCAGTTAAGTACCATGTCAGTTACTAGTAACTAACAGTGACACATACTAGTACTTACTCTGGTACTTACTGTGGTACTTACACTGGTACTAGAGTGGTACTTTGAGTGGTACTTGTACCAGCAGTTACTGGTACATACCACTGGTACTTACTGTGGTATTTACACTGGTACTTACACTGGTACCTACAGTGGTACTTGCAACAGCAGTTACTGGTACATACCACTGGTACTTACTGTGGTATTTACACTGGTACTTACACTGGTACCTACAGTGGTACTTGTACCAGCAGTTACTGGTACATACCACTGGTACTTACTGTGGTATTTACACTGGTACTTACACTGGTACCTACAGTGGTACTTGCAACAGCAGTTACTGGTACATACCACTGGTAGTTACTGGTACTTACTGTGGTACATACACTGGTACCTACAGTGGTACTTTGAGTGGTACTTGTACCAGCAGTTACTGGTACATACCACTGGTAGTTACTGGTACTTACTGTGGTACATACACTGGTACCTACAGTGGTACTTTGAGTGGTACTTGTACCAGCAGTTACTGATACATACCACTGGTAGTTACTGTGGTACTTACTGCGGTACTTACACTGGTACTTACACAGGTACCTATAGTGGTACTTGTACCAGCAGTTACTGGTACATAACACTGATAGTTACTGGTACTTACTGTGGTACTTACTATAGTACTTACACTGGTACTTAAGGTGGTACTTGTGTCAGCAGTGACTGGTACTTACAGTGGTAACTATTAGTACACTTACCACTTTTAATAATTTGTAGCACACACATATGTTTCAGTGGTGGTATTATTGGTACTAAATTAAAAAGTAGAGCTTATAAATTATGAATAAAAATAAAATGCAAGTGTTAAAAAAGCACCACTGTCTTTATTTATGTCACAACAATATTGGGTATTGACAAATACCAAAGTAATTATTTGTTTCAGTAAACAAAACAACAGAAAACAATTTCCAACAATCTTAGCTTAATTCCAACATTTATTGATAAATACCATGATACATAATGGTAAATAGTGGTACTACAATGGTACTTATTACAGTAGTTGACAGTTAACTACTGGTAACAACGGGACCTGTTCTAAAGTGACACATACTGGTACTTGAGTGGTACTTACTACAGTAGTTGACCGTCAACTACTAGTAACAATGGGACCTGTTCTAAAGTGACACATACTGGTACTTCAGTGGTACTTACTACAGTAGTTGACAGTTAAGTACTAGTAACAACGGACCTGTTCTAAAGTGACACATACTGGTACTTCAGTGGTACTTACTACAGTAGTTGACAGTTAAGTACTAGTAACAACGGGACCTGTTCTAAAGTGACACATGCTGGTACTTCAGTGGTACTTACTACAGTAGTTGACAGTCAACTACTGTAGTAAGTACCACTGAAGTTGCCCCACTGTGGCACCTGAGGTTCTTCTGTGGTCTCCCATCCGAGTACTGCCGAGGCCCAACCCTGCTTAGCTTCTGAGATCTGACTGGATCAGGCTTTGGCATGCTGGTATGGCCACGACCATACCAGCATGCCAATACTGGTGGTAAAAGTACCACTGTAGGTACCAGTGTAAGTACCACAGTAAGTACCAGTTACTACCAGTGGTATGTACCAGTAACTGCTGGTACAAGTACCACTCAAAGTACCACTGTAGGTACCAGTGTAAGTACCACAGTAAGTACCACAGTAAGTACCAGTTACTACCAGTGGTATGTACCAGTAATTGCTGGTACAAGTACCACTCAAAGTACCACTGTAGGTACCAGTGTAAGTACCACTGTAAGTACCAGTTACTACCAGTGGTATGTACTAGTAACTGCTGGTACAAGTACCACTCAAAGTACCACTGTAGGTACCAGTGTAAGCACCACAGTAAGTACCAGTAACTACCAGTGGTATGTACTAGTAACTGCTGGTACAAGTACCACTCAAAGTACCACTGTAGGTACCAGTGTAAGTACCACAGTAACTACCACTGGTATGTACCAGTAACTGCTGGTACAAGTACCACTCAAAGTACCACTCTAGGTACCAGTGTAAGTACCACAGTAAGTACCAGAGTAAGTACTAGTAAGTGTCACTGTTAGTTACTAGTAACTGACACGGTACTTAACTGGTAGGTACCGTGGAGGTCTTTTAAAGTGCTACCAATCAGTCTTATGACCAAGCACTGTCAAGCATCCTCTATATGTGTATTTGAGTTCACAGCTGCTTCTCTCCTGCCTCTAAACTCCACCACAGAACGTACAAACAGTGTCGTATCCATGTCAAAACACCCCAGCTCCAAAACGAGGACAGTCATTTTGGGCCTTTAGCTTGTATCATTAGTATGTGAAGCAGCAGCAGGAGCCAAGCCCAGGGTCACGCAGGAGGTTCTGGACACGAGCCAACACATTAAAGCAAAACGCCGGAGATTATCAGAGCGCTGAGTTCGCGACCGGGGGATTGGGGAGGTCTCTGGTCCCGTCTGAAAGTCCCCGCAGATCCATTACATCCTTGAATCAGCGTCAGTCATTTCGGGTCAGTGCTTGTTCTTGATGAATGGCACGAGCAGAGCGGGGTGAGGCTGAGGCTACAGGAGCAATGGCATTCATGCTATACCACCGACAATTTACATACACAACCACCTGGTGTTGAGGGAGATAAGGGAGACTTTGTTCCACCTATAGGCAGGGGAAGAACACAGAAAACTAGATGGCTGAAGGTAAGTTTCTAAGGTTGGCCAACAATTGGTCTTTGTTTGTAATTTGTGTATGATTTATGTGCTTTCAGACTCTATTCACTGTTGCATCAGATGTTAAACATGCATAACTTTTTTGCAATTCAGTTTTCACACCTTTTTTATGTCAACATGTTACAAAAAGCTAAAACGTAAAATAACGACGAAGTTTGGTTGAAACCATGTGGCGACATTTTCTCTGGGTTTATCAAGTAAATCTTAACCTACCCCAAAGCCCAGTCCCAAACTTACCCATTTTAGTAACTTGAAGCCTAAACTTACTCGCTAAACCCAAACAAAATGTTGCCATGTCGCTTCAGCTAAAATTTTTTATTATACGTTTTAACTTTTCGTATTTTATTGGCATTTTTAAGAAGTAATGAAAACATGCTTATCATATGTTTCTGACATTTCAGAAGCGTCCATAATAAAGAAAGGGAAGCTAAACTTTTTACCTCTTTTAAGATGTTTCCTGGCAAATTAAGAGTATTTTTAGCACAACTAATTCAAGTCGAGTTACAACCGGGTTTAAATGAAGGTTACTGATGTGACATTATGTCAGAAAAGTAAACAGAAAGTTAAAAAAGATGCTAAAAGACGCTAGGCTGGCACTAGCATCTTGTAAGCATTTAGCTCGCAACTACCGTTAGCATTGTTAGATATATAGGCTACTTGGAGGGTTGAATTACTTTATTTATCCCCATGTCTTCGTGTCTGTATTTGACACAACTTACTGTATCTCCTAAAGTCCATATTTGATGTTGTAGTTGTTGAGCAGTGACTGATAAAGCTAAATTCACTCTCCATGTTAACTTTCCCCCTCGGAGGTCTGTCAGTGGGCGTGGCCTTTGATGCCGACTGTATCTATATCTCTGTTTTCTTTAGGGACGCAGAACATGCAAACACACACTACTCATATTAAAAGCTTTCTGGAGGTGAAAGTCAACTACACAATTCTGTAAAAGTAGAAAGCTACCTTTGGGACATTCAGGTTGAGGATAAATATGATTTATGCAATAATGTGAAAAAACATAGCTAAAGGAAAAGCTTTTCCATGGAAACATGCAAGAGGAGATGCTTCTCTAGGCCAAAAACAGTCCATTTTGTGATCACGCAAGCTCACTCAACGTAAAAACAGATTGTTTTAATGCACTAAAGAAATCAAAATGACAAAAACAGGCTTTTTTTTTTTCGTCAAAAGATTACACAAGACACCTTTAAGCAGAAACAGCATCTACAACTTGTAACAAGTTCTTGTGGCAATTCTTGCTAATTTTCAGATAACCTTTTTCTGATTCAGTTATCTTTAGTTTTGAAAAAATCTGTTTTTTAAGTTTTAGATCCTGCTGCTCTGCTGTTACTGAGGCTTGCACTTTTGGCTCATTTTGGATTTGTTCATCTCGCACTTGTTGAGCAAAGTATCTTGGGGGAAACACAACTGTGCTTGCACCAAAAGGCAAGAGCTACAGGCCAATATGGCAGCGAACACCAGTGAGCAAACTAATCACCTTATTAGATCACCAAGGCCTGACTGTGACACCTGTGAAGGGACTCAAAACTTTCAAAAGCATGTTTAGAGTAAAAGTGGATTTTCATCTTCACCCAAACAGAAGCACTGGTGCATTAGCAAATACAGTATCAGAACCTGCCTGGTGGAAAAGGAAGAACCTTCAAAGAACTTTGAAGAAAACGCATCTGGACACTTTTGATATTTCTCTCAGCGTCTGATTTTATCTAAAGCTGCGATCACTTCTCGCCCACATGGCACCATTGTATTTTAGGAAGCAGAGCGACAGAAAACAGAGCAGAATGAAAGACAACAGAGGACACTGACTCATGACTAAATACTTGAACTGCAGTGGTGCACAGACATGAAGACAAAACACTGACAGAACACGGAGAGGGCTGGAAAGGAGAGTCAAATTATATAAAGTTTTATATAGTTTCTTTTGCAGTTTTACAGAAAGGAACATTACTATAATAACATAACCTACCTAATATAAAAATGTGAGAAATACAGTCAGAAATATAAAAGTATGAGAATGCAAACCCAACTTCTCCGAACATGAAGGAAGGATCTATTTAAAGAGCCCATATTATACAAACTGCATCAATGTTATTATGTCATTTTGGCGTCAACAAATAGCTGAGTTGTGTTTGTTTTCATTCATTCAACACATTTCCCAGGTTTCAAATGTGTTCTCCCAGGCTGAAAATGGTGTGTTTCACTTTATGACGTTATTGATATCTAATAAAAAAGTGCTCATGTTTAAAAAAAAAACCTAAAACATACACATTCACTGTCATTTGGACAGTTCCAACCTTTGAATGGTCTGACTCTGTTGTAGTCTCATTTAAATGCATTTACAGATTAGAGTGATATAAAAATAGTCAGACTTTTTGTAAGAATCTTAAAACACAATTTTCATTTCTATATGTACAAAGACAAAAACATTCATGAAATTAACAAGAAAACACAATTCCTAAAAATAGTTTTCATTTTTGGTTGTATTTATAAAGAGGAGCACACAAGCACAGCCAATCAGAGTGATGCATTTGGCTCCTGACAAGAAACAACATTCTTTATTATTCAAGTAATTTACTACTAAAAAGTTACTTACCTCAACTGTAAGTACTTCTACCTCAACTTTCTTGAGAATAAGGAAAGTTTGTCTTAAAGGTGCACCGTGTAACTTTTGGACCAAAAATTAAACTAGAGTAAAAAGGAGGAGGAGGAGACTTGTATGGTCACACAATGAACTATTAATTGGCCTATAGGAGGGTCTCCTATTGTGTGTGTGTTCATGGAAAAGCTGCTTTGTAGCAACATTTTTGATATTATGGCATAAACATAGTTATTCCCATTACGAATGTCCCAATGAATGATTTTCTGTTGGATAGCAAGGTTGAATTTTCACCTCCAGAAAGTTACACGGAGCCACTTAAATGTGAGAAAATATAAAACATGTTTCCAAACAAAGCTAGTCTTGTAAATGTGCTTGTTCCTCTCCTGTGAAGTTTTCAGGAGTGTGTGCATTTCCATGAGGAAGGATGCATTTTTTGGGATACCACCGACACTTCTTTTTGCTCACTCAAAGCACCGCCCATATCCACACTTGTCAGAACTCATAAAATCACTTTTTAGACAGTCTTATAGTTTTTCTCTCTCATTGTGACCACATCTCGTTGAAATGAACAATTCATAGAATCTGAGCTTTATGTTCCTGTGTCTGCTGTTGAAGGTTACACTTATTACGTTCTTTAAAGGTATATGGAGGATTTTCAAATCCTACAACTGTTTGCTGTTTTTCAAATGATGCACATGTGTTTCTCCTCCCAGGGCCACGCCCTTCACTGCAACTGAGCCAATGAGTTACTTAGGAACACTGAGGGTTTGCTTGACAGGTTAACAGGCCAATAGATAACGAGGTACCTCGTTATCTATTGGTCAACGTTTTACTGGCCTCATCACTGGCCTCATCATGTCCACACTTTATATATTTTTATAATTCTTTTTTTGTTTAGCATAAGTACAAGGCTGTTACAAATCTGTGCAACCGTTTTCACCAAGATTGACAACAAACAATTTTTGAAAATCCTCGAGACAACCTTTAAGGCTTCACAGTATTTTCGAGCATTTTTCACTTGTTGGTGTCTGGTGAGTTTATAACGTCCCCGAGGGTCCACACACTCTCACTCACTTCCCGCTGACACAGAGGACAGAGAAACGGCTGAAGTGAAATGAGGCGTGGAGTGGACTCCTCTGCGGTCGTGACCTGCTGCGGCTCAGACCCATTTTCAAAGCACTTTCTGCACCAGCTCAGTGTAAGTCTGCATGTGCAGGTGTGAATGTGCATGTGTAATGGCTTCAGACTGTTTTTTATTGGAGCAACATTCAATCAAAGTTTTAACATACTTTATGACAAGTGATACAATTTAATACATTATGAAAGAGGATTAATAAAAACTACAAAACACAATATGACTGGTTTAGATCAGAGATGAGACGAAGTCATTGTTTTGCAGGACTAAAGTAAATCTCAAAACTAAGTCCAAGTCAAGTCCCTATCAGAGAAAGTCTGTAGTTAGGTCAAGTCCAAAATTACTCAAAACATTTAGTATTTCTACAACTTCATTGAGTTTTTTTTATATATATATAACTTATCTTGTTTAAAATACATTTCAAATGCAAAGCCCAGTGACATTTGTAGACTCTATGTGACAGCAGTGATTCGTCCACTCAAAACAAACCACAAACACTTGCTGTTAAACCAGTCACACTGCTCCTCTCCACTCTCAGTCCCTCCTTTCACATTTTCACCACAAAACACATTCATTGATATATAGATAGAGCAACATCAGCCAGCGCTGTTGTCAGTTAACTACAAGAGTTTATCACAGTGCGAAAACAAAAATGATGCTGCTAAATCACCATTTGTGAATGAAATTCATCATTATGATTTATACACATTGAGTGAAAAAACAAAGAAATACACTGTCTTAAGTTTCTGGAGTCAGTCACACTGGTACAAACATGATTGAAACAGCTAGCTCGTTGTGTTGTTTTTATCAAATGTTTCCCTAGCCAACTAGACGGACAGTGTCTCTTTCTGCAGATGACATGTGCAGTAGAGCGGAAAGTGATGTTGACCAATGATACCTCTAAATGTAATATGTTTAGAAGTTTGCACTACTTCCATAGTTTATCTGTGTTTCTTCTCCAACTTGTTTTTGATATTTACAGGGAGTGATGCATTAATTATGTTCATGCTAGCAGAGGTGTTAGAATCTGCCTTCCCAATCAGGAGATGTAGATTTGAATTCTGCAGGACCAAAACCAAGTGTGGCATGTTTCCCCATGTTACGACAGGCTCTCTCCTGTCAGCGTGAAGGACTGTCTGTGTCTGTCTCAATGGGTCCAGGTGATTTATTGCTGGTGAAAAATAAACAAAATGCATGTGTTGTTTGTGAGTGTTTTCACTCAGTTTAATACTGGATGATACACATAATAATTTGTGCAAAACAAAACTGCACCTCTCTAAGTTTGCATCTGTCTGTGTCAGAGAAAAATGTCAGCTATGTCAAGTTTTTGCTCCTCCTTATATTCCACATGAGCATTTGCTTGATAAATCTGTCTTTTTGTGTTTTAGCCTCTGCGACGAGTTAGCTACTTAACCAGCCCAAGGCCAAAGTCACTCCTAAAATAATTCAACAATTAAAGCGAAAAAAAATAAATAAACAGTCCTCAAAAAAACCTAAGTCAAGCTCTGTGGTGAGTAGTTTACCTGTAAGTTTCTCTCTGTGTCCAGATGCTTGTGAGTTTCCTGTGTTGTTCTGCTTTAACAGCGACGGTCATGCTTTGACCCTGTTCTTCCAGGCCTGAAACACACACTTAGCTTTACTGCCTTCACACCAGCACACACTCCTAATGAGCTCTTAAAACTTTAGTCTGCGCCGCACTGCAAAAACAAACACACACAGCACTTACCATTACTCAAACAGACTGGGTTCAACAGTTACAATCATCAGAATCAATCAAAATAAATGTATTAAATTATATGACATACAGTATATAATATTGAGATACATTTTGTTAGTTGTAAATCACAATACTTATCTAAAACAGCTCAGTAAAGTCTGTTCAAAACTGCAGTTCTGGCGGTAACACATTAGTTTTGCTTTCCCAGGTAATCTAGGAGTAGCTACTTTTTCCAATCAGTAACATGTTATTTATGGTTCAGATCCAGCTGCTCAGAGCCTGTCCTGCTCCAGTCTAAAGTGTGGACAGCGATAGGAGCAAGCGTGTGTAGGCATAGTCATGTAAAGTCTCTTTGCCTTCACAGCGTACATTGCATGTTCTGATTACAGGCCTACTTCAACGAAACATAACGTTTTGGTGTTTGATTAAAACACTTGGGAGCTGATGGCTGTGCAGACTTCTTGTATTTGTCTGGTCTGACACACCGGTTAGTTTGGATGTGCTCTTTAAAGTCTACTTTGCCTCCGCAGCACTGCCAGTCACGCAGATACCTCCTCCTCGTGCACTCTTCCTCCTCCTTCCTTCCATTGTGCTCAGCGATGTCTTACCTCTTTCTCCTCTGTCACATCTTTTCATTACACCACGTCTGAATCAAACAGATAATCCACAACAAACTCACAAGAGAGGTTCAAAAGCATTTAAGCCACAGTTTGGTTGATGGCAATTGAAGATTGGGCAAATTTAGGCTATTTTCACGTTTCGGTTTGTAAAAGTATAGTTCTCTGGCAACATAGGTTGAGACCCTTGTTTTAGGCACAACTAAAATGCAATAAGTCTCTTGGAATACACGGTAGCAATAAGGAGTGAGAATCCCAGACTTGACCAAAATCAACATCTCACAATCTCTCTGAGTTGAATGTTCCCTCTGTTTCCGTTTCTCTGTGGGTACTCCTGCTTCTTGTCACCTCAAAAACATTTAAAACATTAGATCAATATGGCAATCACGATAAAATTCTCCTAGTGCATGAATGAATGAATGAATGAATGAATGAATGAGAGATTGATTGTTTCTCTCTCGATGTGTTAACCCTGTGGTGAATTGGCCACTGTCCAGGGTCTTCCCCCACCTTAGGCCCAAAGTCAATAGGAGTTCCAGAAACTAACACACATAAGGGGAACAAGGGGTTGATTTTTGCCAACATGTGAAGAGAAACTCAAACCTAATTTTCAACTTCAGTTCTTTCAGTTTCTTTATAAATTGCAACCACAAGACTTATCACACCAAACTAAGTCAAAAATAGAAAAATGGGATCATTTGTCACTTTAATTTCTCAACTTTTGAAGAAAATTTACGTCACTTTCTCTCTCTCTCTTTTGCAGTGTGTCCTGTCTGTTCTTCAGAAAACCCAGGATGTGCCTGTGTTGAAATCAATGCCTCTATCTCGCTCCACAGGTGTGCGCTCCATCTGGACATCAGTCATCGCTGGAAACAGTGAAGAGGCCAGTAAAAAGCCTGTGGGACACGCACATAAAGCAGAGGCTAAAGAGTTGTTCTGTTGGCATGTTTACACCACATGTGCGCCGCTACAAAGAGCTGAGCTGACCTTTCTGAACATGTGGGACACAAAGTCACAAAATACACACTTTAGCCTGGATTCAACTGAACATGTGGGACACACAGTAACAAAATACACACTTTAGCCTGGATTCATCTGAGATTGTTCCACCATTGTTTTGTTTGTTCTACTAAGAAAATGTTGGTGCAGACTTGACGGTGAACATGAAAGAAACTGATCGTGAGAGTTTTGCAGGTCAATTTTTCCTCACATTGTCATGTTTTGCCGAAAAGTCATCTGAGTTTTTGGCTTCAAATATGCACAGATTTCTTCATAGGTCTAATCCCGATATCAAAAACTTAAAAATCAACTGTTACCCAATACTACCTTCATTAGCAATGGTTAGGGTAAAGCAGACTCAAACTTTAGTTGACCACAAATCAGTGATAGCAGCAGCCCTCAGCCTTTGACCATCACCATATGTGGCCATACCTTTCTGTCAAAGCTGATCCTGTCAGATCTCAAAAACTAAGCAAGTTTGGGCCTGGTTAGTACTTGGATGGGAGACCGCTGGAACACCAGATGCCACAGTGAGTTGGCAAAAATAGATTTGTGTCCTTGTGCAAGCCACTTAACCTACATTGGCACGTTACATTATGTTTCTTAATTCCGAATTAATTATTCCGAATTAATTAATTCGGAATTAAAATATTTTCCTTCAAGTTTACATGGAAATATAATTCCGAATAAAGGTTACATGTTAAACGCTAAATCGGCTTTATCTATTCCGCTTAACGTCTGGGTTAGAGAAGAGAGGAAAGGAACGCACATACGTCATTACGTCTACCGGAAAAACAATCCGATGGATACGGGATACGCTGTGCTTTTTATCTCCTGGATTGATGTAACGCCACGGACGCAATGGTACTAACTTTTTTTGGAGTTGTTCCGATGAAAGTATTTAAAGCAGCAGCTGGAGAATCACATCATCCGCTCCACGTCATGTTCTGTGAGCGGAGGAAAAGTAGTTCCAGTTTCCACTTGTTTGGGATCAGCGCAGCGTCTCTCTCCGCGTACATGACGTACACTCCTTGTCCAAAACTTTCCGCTGCCTCTGTGAAAAGGTGAGTGTTTCGTGTTTTCTCCCACCCACTCTTTTCATTATTTGTAGCTACTGTAGCGCATTTAAATACAAAACAAAAAAGTTTCGTGTCCGTGCCGCCATCTGCATTGCGTCATCGCCGTCAGAAAGACAACGTGCGAGCATGCGCAGTGTGAACGGAATTGTTTTTTATTCCGAATAAAACGGTTACATGAGAAAGGAATAAAATTATTCGGATTTAAAAGCGGAATAAAACCACCCACTTTATTCGGAATTAAGTTTAAATCCGAATAAACTTTTTATCAGGAATTAACTGTTTACATGGACTTTTTAAAGCGGAATTAATTTTAATTCAGAATTAAATTATCTTTATTCGGAATTAAACCGTCATGTAAACGGGGCAATTGTCTCAGTGTCTGCATACACCACATGTGCTCTGCTACAAAGAGCTGAGCTGACCTTGAGTGGATCTTTAGAGGGACTATACTTGATTTTTTTTGCAACAATATAACAAAGTGAGCAAATCTTGTAGACTGAAGTAAGAAGCTTAAAATTACATATTTCTGCTTGTTTGCATTTTTAAGGATGCAAAAATCAGGTATAGTCCCTTTAAGGTGGGAAAGGGCAATATAAACAGAGGCCATTTACCAACAAGTGTTCCCTCACATGCATGTTATTGATTGATAGCTTAAATACTAAAGTTGAGTTAATGTCAAACATGCAGTAAGGTTAGTTTGCATTCACACAGGGCAAACCAAAATCTAGTGCATGCATGTGCAAGATTGTGATTTCAGATTTCATAAACATTTGTGTCTAGAGAAAGCAGCTAAACATGTTGAATTGTCATCTCATTTTTACTGATAGTCATTGTAAAACTTTTTGAACCATGAGTCAGGGATGTTTGAGTTTGACCTTGTCCCTGATTGGTCAGTAGCTTCAAATCATCAATATACAGGTCAGTTCACAATCTGGCAACCCAAGTGCAAGTGATTGTGAAACTACAAACTTTTCATCTTATACAGTATTTCCTATAAGAATTATGTATTTAAAAAAAAACTCTGAATTACATCACAACCTCACCTCGCCTGGGAATCGAACCCTGCACCTTCCCGCTGTGAGGTGCAAACACTCAGCGTCTGTGTGTGAGGAAACCTGAATATCTGATGCATCTAACTCTAACAAGACTCTAAAACACCGTGTTAATCATGTTTCTGCTGTTTTCAATTAAAACTCATTAGCTGAATGTTTCCCCAGCTGTTGCTTCATGGTGAGTTACCGAACTGTCTCATTTAACATCCAAAGTGTTCATTATCAACTGTGAATAATGTCACAACAGCTTTGGAAGTGTCTGGAAACTCCTCCTCTTCCTCATCTTTCTCACAATATTTATTCACAAGCGAAAGTCACGATCCATTAAAAGGCATTTGTGGGTTTCAACTTCCTGTTTCATGGTGACATTTTGATAAGAGGATGATTCAAAAGAGCTGATGTTGTGTCAAGAAATGTTAATTGCTGTGCCCACACTGTTAATTTGACCTTTTTTGACAGATTTAAGCTCAATTTGTGTCTCCACCACTTCTCACATCTTACTTGAGTACTTTCTTGAACCACTACATCTAAGTAACTATGCGTGATTAAACTCTACTCACTTCTAAGGTTATTCTTGCTGTGAAAAAGTGTGATTTGTCAGTTGACGTTCAGGAGGAGTGGCACAAGTAATGATTCTTGTAAGAGAGAATTGGTCCATCTTTGCCTTTTTGTCCCAGATATCGACCAAGCCCAGGTGATCAAATATGGCGGAGCTTTGCATTAATTGCTTTTGCACACCGATGTTTGCTTCCGGATTGGCCGTTAGCTTTAGCCTATAGGTGCTCACATGCTTTTGGACATGCGCAGTTGTGATTCTTTGCATATGAGCGGGACGAGTAAAGTCAAATAAATCAAAAGTTCGTGCCCATAACCATTCAACCAATCGTAGAGTGAGCAGCAGCGGAAGCCAAAACTAGTTTAAAAGGCCATTTTATACAAATGAAAGATTTCTGAACCGGAAAATGTTTATGATAAGAAAATAGGTAAGAATTCTCACACCATTCTTAAAGTTGCAAATGCTCTTTGTGCTGAACACGAGCAGTTTGAGTTGGCTACTTTACTGTAGAGGGATTTTCGCGCTGCAGCACCAATGGAGTGGACACTACGGCTGACTTGCAATGACTACAGTCTAGCCTAGCGATACTCGATCCAGATTCATCAATAGATCCATCTCTGCCGGGTCCCCATTACTCTCTCCCATGTAGTTCCTCCCTCTTTCAACGCTTTTGTTTTTGAGAAAAAGTTCCTGCTGTGTATTTTTTTTTATGTTCGGTAGAGCGAGTGCGGCGCTCATGGTGCAGCGGCCCCAGAGACTCACTCCAAAACATAATTTTGTTGTACTCTGTGACAATGACAATACATCAAGGCAGTTGAAAAGACTAAAATTGTTTTATTTATTTTTTTTTATTATTCTCAAAACACAGTTAACTAATAAGAATATGGGTCATTGTTGTTTTTTTATTGTGTAAATAACAAGTGAACAATTTAATGAGATAAGAAATGTTCAACACCAGCTTATTACCTCCAATTAAAGGCACATGCAGAATATCGGCTGAACCGATCATGGGGTGATACTCGATCCAGCAAAATTGTATCAATCAGAAGCAAGAAATCCGATTCCAGACGGTGCATCCCTTATCAAATCACTGTAGAAACACTGCATGCCTTTGCTGCTGCTTTTAAAATGTAGAAAATTGTCAACCAAGTTTGAACTTTGCACAAACTTTTTTTTTCTTAAGCTCAAGTAGTCGTGCAACAGCTCCCCCACATTTTTGTTTTCTTTACAAGCTGGGATTAATCCACTGGCGTTTCATTGCTGTTGTTTTATCACAAATATATTTCTTATAATAAGCAAATTCAATAGTGAGGACAGCACATAGCTCCTTATGATCATGTCTTTATTCAGTGCACTCGATTGTCTACGTTATCTTTGTCCTATTTGCAGTATGTGATTAAGAGAGAAAACAATTGTTGCAAAATGTCCTCATGTTTATAGCCTGTGCTTCTTTTTACAATTCTAAAATTGCTTTAAAAATAAAAACTCCAGTGTGCAGCTGGTGTTCAAATTGATCAACGAGATTGACTTTCTTCACTTAATGCCCTTCTTGAAAGTCTTCATTACCCAAGTAACAGGAAATTAATAAAATTTGGCTACGCTTAGGCACAATTCTTTGGTAAAGTTTAGTATTAGGGCTAGAGTGAGGGCTAGCAACAATAATTAAAAATAAAAATTAAGTAGCTAGTGCTAACTTTAAACACAACCATTTTGACTAGATAGACCAGCTTGCTTCGACACCGGCTTTGACAACTCTTCATTTCAAAAAGTCCTTTCCTTCATGGCTGCCATAAAATTACTGTATGTGTGTATTGCTGGTATTTTAAGCACACACTTTTATCAGAGTAAAGAGTTTTCTTGCACAAAAGTCTGAGTCAGCCTCCTTTTCGACTGGTTACAGGTTTGTCCATTATTAGTCTGCAGCTCTGTGGCTCAGTGGGATCTTGTTATAAATGGCTGTTTGTCTTCTCTTGTTCATTGCACTAAATCACTTAAAGGGCCATTTGCTCAATAAACTGTTTTGTTTTCCAGCCGTGGTGCAGGAGTTTATTTGGACTAAGTGACCACTGCAAAACAGAGCTCACACAGAACTGCGTTTTAGAGAAAGTGGATTCATAGATGTTGCTCAGGGTCATTTTGTATTCAGATCTCACCTTTTCTTTAGTTAGTTTTTCTAAATCAATCATTCAGTTTTAGCCTAAACATGACTAGTACATGTTGAAATGTGTAATAACATCAATACCATTCATTCTCATTGACAAATTTTAGAATAAATTCAAAAGGCCAGTGTCAGATTCAGAGACAAACAGAAATGTTTTGAACCTAAATTAAACATTGTCACAGTCGAGGCTTTCTTATGGAGGAATCTGGATTTTAGCTGCATAAACTGAACTGATTCCTGTTTCAGTTTGATAATTTATAAGACACTAACATGTCAGAGATGTACTTTGGTGCTAGTCATGGAGAGACTTAACACAAGCAGAGCTGTTTTAAAGTCTGTTCTCTGAGCCAATGAAGCCAGTGCAAAGACTTAAGCACAGGACTAATGTGATGTACTTCCTGGTTTGGTCAGGACTCGAGCAGCAGCGTTCTGGATGTACTGCAGCTGTTTTACAGCTCTTTGGATAGGCCGGTGAGCAGGCCGTTACTTAGTCTAACCTACTGGAGACAAATGCATGGATAAGTCTCTCCAAGTCAGGCTTTGACACTATACCTTTGATTTTTGGTGTTTTTTTTTTAATTGTAAAAAACGCTGATGTTATTGACTTAGTGGCTGTTAAAAGTCTGAGTCCATTATTACCCCCAGACTTCTGTTTTAGAGAGAGAGACTGAAGGTGACTGTGACGCTTTCTCTTTGTTTCTGTGGCCAAAGATGATGACTGTCTAGTCAGAAAAAAAGAGGTTGTAAGCCTTTTAATAATAATGCATTGGACACTTTTCATCACACTCAAAAGATGCTTCATATTTTGCATTATTCATTCATTCCATACTCCTAGTGGTAATCTAATGTAGCCACAGATGCCCTGGGGCAGACTGACAAAAGTCAAAAGTGAGGGTGCCATTCATCCTCCTCCGACCACCACCACCAACTATTTTTATGGTTTTTTTTTTTTTGCTTTGCATTTCATGTTCAGAAGAGCGAGAGGAGGCGCACAAAAGACGCAGCAGCCCGGTGACTCAGTTCAAACGTAATTTCGTTGTACTCTGTGACAATTACAGTAAATCTTTCTATTCTGTTCAATGTCTTGCCCAATTACACCACGACATTTTCAATTAGAAATGTACTTTGGAAATATTATCTTCTTTGTTAGTTTAGAAGGAGAAATCAGTAAATACTTTTCTAATTATCTTTTCCAGCTAATATTTTTTCAGACTTTTTTATAGATTTTGTAGGTCAGACCATTACACTCAGAAGTGTCCGGCGCAGTTCATTTCCATGTAATTAGCTGGCATATTGTTTAGTATAATGTCCCTGTTGTTGACGCTAACTGCTAACAGGTCACAGAGCCAACATGGCCGCCGCTGTAGCCCATAATTGCCCCTTTGTGCAGACAGACACTAATGATTTGCCATTGAGCGCTGTACATTTATTACTGGCAGAGACTAATTAAGCTCCGGCAGATTCATCAGCACATTTGTTCCACTGCAGCAGCTCTGAACTTTAGCACATTTACATTGCGACCCCATAATACTTCTTCTCTTTGGTCACTGTTGTTTGTCTGCGAAGGACGCATGAAAAGAAAAGATTGAAACTTGCATTTTAAGCAATATGTATATCGTTTAAAGTAATGACTTCCAAGTTTACTTAAGCCTTTTTGGAAATGTTACTTTTGGGGTCACACAAAATTTCCACAAAACTTGATTGTTTGTTTTGTTAAATAGCGTACTGTGTTATATGTTTCACCTGCACATTTCTCAAAAGAACACTGAAGCAGAACTAAACTTGCAACAGGGTCTCACCGAAATACTTATCTAAACAATGATATTAGCGTATTTTGAGCACATTTAAAGACATTTTTTGTGTGTCTATTATACGTTGCGTCAAATAGGGACAATATTTAGCCGCGGCTTATAGACAGGTGTTTGATGAAGCCACGTAGGGACATTTTATTTGAGTTTGAATGCTAAGTTTAGGTCGGAAGTTACAAAAGTGTTAGCCAAGGTTTAGGCCTGTGGCTTGGAATCAAACTACTGAATCAAAACTTAGCATGTTGAAATTTAATATGGCAGCAAAAACAGGAATTTGTTGGGAAGGCGGCGGGGATGTTGCCGTATTTCCTGCCAGAGACAGCTGAGACCACCGACACATGCTTCAAATTATTTGTTTTTCAACACGCATGCAACCGGTTAGCAAAAAGAGCCGCGCTGATTGACACAAGCTGTAGCAGCAACACCAGCCAGGCTGTTATGCTGCCAAATCAACATATGTGAATGAAAATGGTCTCTGTGACTCATTCAGGTGAGAGATAAAAGGCAAAGAAAAACACTGTCTCAGTCTTCAGGAGCCTGACGTCTGTCAGACCAGTTCAGACCTGATCGAAACAGCTAACTCTCGTCTCGTTTTGTTGTTTTTATCAAAGAAATGTCCCCATCCAACTAGACGGACAGCATCTCTTTCTGCAGCTGACATGGAGGAAAATGACGTCGAACAGATAAAATGTCCTGCAGCCCATGAGAAAACAGGTGAGTGCTTGTACTGTGGAAGTGTCAGCCCCCACTGTCACACAAAGGTAACCTCTCTTTGTTCTGAAAAATTGAAAGCTGAAAATAAATGATTAATGTTCGTGCCGGCCTGTCCTTGTAGTTTCTGTGATTTTTCCTGGGCTGTTTTGACAGAGCTGTGACCGGTCCACGCTGCTGCTGCTGCTGCTGCTGCTGACGGGACGGTGGAAGTAGGACACCTGGCTCTGCTCCCCTCCTGCTCTCTCCCCTCTAGAGGTGACTTCATCCTCACACGGGACAGGCCTGTTTACTGTATTTATAGAACCCGCTGCGGCTGTAGGTCTCCGTCGTCGTGCAGGTTCAAGACGTGAGTGAGTGTGGGTGAGTCAGAGGAGTCAGATCAGATTTAGACGCTGAGACATCTGCTGTGGTGGGTTTGCATCATCTTTACCTACTGTATTCATTTATTTACAACAATACAGCACAAATATGTTTTTTCTCTGTTAAATAGTTTTTTTTTATTTTCTGTATCTTCTCTGTCTCTCTTTCTCTTCTCTATTTCTGTCTTTCTCTCTCTGTCTGTCTCTTTCATTTTCTTCTCTCTCTCCACCCTCTTTTCTTCTTCTTCTGCTGTCTTTCTCACACTGTTTTCTCTCTGTATCTGTCTGTCTGCCTCTCTCTCTCTCTTTCTTTGTCTGTTTCTCTCTGTCTGTTTATCGCCCTATCTGTCTCCATTCCTCTCTCCGTCTCTCTGCATTTTTCTCTCTGTTCTGCATTTCTTTCTCTCTCTGTTTCTGCCTTTATCTCTCGCTCTCTTTCTGTCTGTCCCTCGCAGTCTCTCTATCTCTTGCTCTCTGTCTGTCGTTTCTCTCTTTGTCTATCTCTCTTTTCTCTCTCTGTCTGTCTGTCTCTCGTTCTCTGTGTCTTGCTCTTTCTGTCTCTCCCTGGGTCTGTCTCTCTCTACCCTCTTTTCTCTCTCTCTCTGTATATATCTCTCTTTCTGTCTCTCTCTCTCTCTCTCTCTCTCTGTGTCTGTCTGACTTACTCTCTTTGTCTGTCTCTCTTTCTCTCTCTGTCTCTATCTTTCTTTCACTTCACCCTCTTTATCTTTCTGCCTGTCTCTCTCTGTGTCTTTTCTCCTTCTCTCTGTTTCTCTTTTTTGCTCTCTCCCTCTGACTGTCTCTCTCTGTGTGTCTTTCATTTTTTCTCTCTCTCTCTTCTCTCTCTCTCTCTCTCTCTCTCTCTCTCTCTCTCTTCTCTCTCTCTTCTCTCTCTCTTCTACTCTCTATATTCTTGGTACAGTTTAAACCAGCAATTTTCTAAACTATATAAGGTTATACAAATGTATTCATTTTCCAAGCCTTGTGTCAGATAAGCTCAAAACTCAACAAAATAATAACGTAAACTAAGACAACATAACAAATTTACATTTAAATATCGTATGTTTTTGTTCTTCAGTCCCATTTCTCCTCGGAGCAGAATATTCAGCTCCTCTGCTTGACTGAATGTAACCCTGTGCATTGGTAAAAACTGTGGAGGTCTTCAGAAGTTGTGGAGTAGGAGTCTCTCAGATCCAAAATGGCTCCGTGTGGCTCTATTTTAGCTCCGGCGTCGTGACTGGAGCAGCTAACATCTCTGTTTCTACTGTGGATATATAACTTCAGCCTCTATTCACAAAATCACAACTTTGGAGGGAATGTACATGCGTTTTTGCAGCTTTAGAATATAACTATTCTGATCCAACCCAGAATAGTTCATTTGACTGGAAATAGGAGAATTGAACTTCTTTGTAACAATGTCATAATAACTGTACTTTAATAGCCTTAATAAACCTTAGTATAGCTATTTATCCCAATTCTTACTCAAGTAAAAAAAAAAACTCAAGTGTGCAGCCCTAGCCCACAGATAGTTCAGTGATTTGCGGCCGCTCTGCCCGCCCCTCTGCTCCCTCCTCTCTCTTGTCCGGGACAGTGCAGTGAAATGGCAGAGTGATGAGCTGTGGGCCTATGAGACACACACACATTTGTGACCTCCTCCTTTTAATACAGAATGCACCAGTTCACCTCAAGCCTGACTATGCACCACTCACATTGTGGCACATTTACAGACAACAGTTAAAGAGGTGAGTTTTTAGATAAAGGTTCTGAAAGTTTACATTTGTCATGGAGATGTGATTTTACCTCAAATATAAAACGGTAGGCTACTAAATTATCTTTTAAAGAAGATTTGAAAACCTTAAACCACTGATACAGAAGTGTTCTATCACCATTACTATAAACAAACACAGACTGTTTAACATTAAACATAGGGTGTCGGTGCCACATGCCTGATGGACACCCTGTGCTGGAACATGGTGCATGCATAACTGTAATAGCACAGAATTCTAGTAACAAAACACCACTAAGGTTAAGATCAGGGGGCTGTTCTTCCCAATCACCCATCTTCAGGTGTCACTGGCATTGCCCATGTGGGTGTTGAAGTCCCCCAGAAGAACTATGGAGTCTTGGACTATCCAGTACTCCTTCCAGGGACTCGACCCTCTCGTCCACTGGGGTAAGCTCCAACACATGACTGAGCTGTGGAGCTATAAGCAGGCCCACACCAGCTCACCGCCTCTCACTGTGGGCAACGCCAAAGAAGTGGACTGTCCAGCCCTTCTCCAGGAGTTGAGTTCCATAGCCAATCTGTGCGTAAAATATCTAGTCGGCAATGCTCAACTCCTGCACAAGCTCAGGCTCCATCCCCCAGAGAGGTGAGTTCCATGTCCCATAGCTAATGGCTGTAAGGGGGTAGGTTGTCATGGCACCTGCCCCGACCACCACCTTGTCCTGTTTGCTCCTGATCCCATGTAACCCTCTGCGGTGGTGAACACACAGGCCCACGTTGTTCGTTTGAGCTGTGCCTAGTCAGGCCTCGTGGGCAAGGGCCCTGCACCAGACCTGGCTCCGAGGTGGGGCCCCGGTAACGCCAATCCAGGCGATTTAATGTTCCTCAATATTATCTGTCCATAGGGTTGTCTAACTGCTCTTTGTCTGTGCAGTCACCTGGACCTGTTTGTCATAATAGACCCTAATGAAATTCTGCAACATAGTTCCTAGGATCCTTCGGGCTCACAAACTGCCCCACCACGGTAAGGTGGCAGTTTTTTAGAGTCTCCACAATCAAAATGTATCATTAAAATGTATATAGTTTTGTTTGTGTTATTGTCCTTTAACAAAACATAACATGATCTGCTCTGATTGTCATGAGCTCAGAAATGCATACAGACAGATATTTCCAGCTTTGCACCACATAAACAGTCTTCCTCTGCTGAACAGTTCACAGATCGCTCCTCTCAGTGTGTCTGTGTGTAGGACATGATCAGATGTACAATGAAGCTGCTGCAGGAGGACAAAACACCCCAGAGGCACAATACACTGTGTGAACACAAACAGGACTTTAATCTGCTCATGTAGCACTGCTGGGATAAAGACACACTCTGGAGTATTTCTATGGTTATCAGTCCTTATTTAGAGTTTGTATAATTATGCTCATTTTTCATCTTTCATAGCGTTGTTCCACCATCAAAATATGTTGTTCAGTTGCTTTATTCAGACCCATTTTACTGCTGAATTCTTTGGACCTTGTATATGCCAGACTTTTAAGCTACAACTGTTTAAACTACTTCTTAGATTAGCAGCAGATATTGATAGAAATTCCAGGTAGATCAAAAACAATTATCACTGTATTCAATCAATTTACTTGAGGTCCAGGTAAATGAATCTAATGTGAATAGGGCATTAGGCTGCAGTCATGATGTAATTAAACATGATTCATTTTTCTGGAATCTGGGAAAATAAAGCAGCTGAGTGAAAATATGACAGATTTAAGACCCAGAGTCGACAGTAAGACCATCAATTTAAAGTCTGAGATTCTTACAGAGTGAAATCATGTGAGGAGGGAGACACAGAGCTTTGAGGAGCAGTTTTGGGCTCATCTCCTCATGTCGCTGAGTCTTAACCGTGAGAGACAGAGAGATAGATATGAGAGAGAGAGTTTGCCAAGGCGGATTCCTCGACAGTTTCCTCTTGGCTCGGAGCAGGTCTGACAGAGAAGAGCCAAAGAACAAATGTCTGTGCACAGCTGCTGTCTGACTGCACAGACTGGTATGGAGCTGTGTTTATCTATAAACAATGTAAAGACTCTTATGAGGACGCATTATCGACTGAATTTACATTGTTGAGCTTTGAACCATGTTATTCCCTCATCAAAGCAATAAGCCTGAGCTGTGTTAGTTTTTAAAGGTCCTACATGTCTTTGATTTATTCATTTTATAATCTCTATTCAAGTTTTGGAGTAAAGAGTCGTTCTCAGTGACTTACGCGCCAATCCCACTACATGCAGCTCCGCTCCGCTCAGCTCCGCTCAGCTCCGCCCAGCTCCGACCGTCGGAGTGGCTGCACAGAACTGTTGTCAATGAGAACCGTTCCACATGCTGCACGTCCGCTCCGCAGGAATCCGCCCAGCTCCGTCTCTCCGCCGCCGTACGACCAAAATACGGATCAAGGCTATTTTCTTCTCCGCCCGAGTCCGGCCACGTCCGGCCAAGTCAATCTCCGCCAATCAAAACGCACCAAACAGGAAAAAGAAAGTGAACTATGTCCGGATTTACAAAGTAAAATCACTCCGCACGTACTTTGTATTGATCAGATAACGAAAAGTTCGTAGTTTTACATAAAGTTTCTTTGATATTTGGACACAGCAGACTGTTAACTACAGACTATGTCACTGACACATGGACAGGACAACGTGATTTAGTTCGTGCTCGTAACAGCCTCTTTACCCTCAGCAGAGGAAGAAAACACGTCCTGTTTCACAAACTCGCGGTTTGGGCGCATGCTCTTCTTGAGCTCCTCGGGGCAACGCAGCCCTGCGGAGCGGACTGGAGCGGCGACAGTGGGCGAGGGGTCTGCGGCAACTTTCGGAGGCGGACCGGGGCGGAGCTGCATGTAGTGGGATTGGCGCGTTAGGGTTGGCCACCCTGGACAGTGACCAACTCATCGTAGGGTTTACACACAGACACAAACTTTTCTTTTTCTCATTCCTTTATTCACAGTGTTTGTAGTGCTGCCAATTGACCTAAACATGCATGTTTTCTGTCAAAAACACTCTTCTCATTGAGTTTTTGCTGTTTTTATGTCTATAAATTCAACACAGTAAACTTTTTTTCTAGTCTAGTTCCTCAAACTAACATCTAGTACCTTCTCAAACTGATGTCTTTTCAAGAGCCTCATGTGGCAGGTTGCAGACCCTTGCCCCAGATTGATATGTGTATCTCTCTGAAATGACTCTGTGCACTGTCCTATTTATTTTCAAAAATGCTAACATCTTGTCGGCAGGTTCATTTCCTGTTTAGTTCATTTCAATTAGGTTTTCACTGCCTCAGTCTAAAATGAAATATTACTAAAGATCAGGCAGTGAAGAGTGAGTTTTTGGTGGTTTTCTTTGAAAACATGTTAAATACAAATGAGGAGAATATTTCACCAAAAGACCAAAGTGTGTTTATAAAAAGATGTGTTTGTCTGTCAATGCTAACGCTAAAGTCTGAGGATTTGAAAATAAACAGCTCTTATGCACACAGTCAATTGAGTTTTATATTATGCTGAATGTATATACTGAGCATACTGAATGTTATGGCAATATTTTAATCTGACTGGTTAAAGAATTTGAACCTGGAAGTAGTTGAGAAGTCAAGTTTTTTGTTACGACTTTGTTATAGATTTAAAGAGAAAAGCACAGACATCTTTCCCATCCCAAAATAGACAAATCTTCTCTGTGTGCAAGTTTTTCAAAAGTTTAAAAAGTCCTTAATTCTGCTGAAATGAGCCAAAGTACATCTCTTGGTGCCCCATGTTTGTTTTGGTTCGACCTGTGCTTCTGCTCAAACCACTGTGGTGCTGTGAGTGTGAGGCACTGGTCTGGCACAGTCTGGTGTCTTTAACCGTACAGCGGAGGTCTCTCAGATGGATTCTCTAGATTTTATGAAAGTCACAAATGTGCTGAGAATCCACCTGGTAGAGTCAGATGTTCTGGGCGTAACCAACCGTGAGGAGAAGATCCAGGACATGACTCCCCCAGAGCAGCTGGAAGAAGTCTAAAAGAAAAGGGAAGCCTGAGCCTTCCAATAAAAGGGATGGATGATACTTTGCACATTGCACATTATAACATTTTTAGCGTGATTATTTAGCAAAATATGTCAGGTATAAAAGACGTCATTACTTCTTAGTCTTTGACAGAAAATTGAGAAAAGACAGACTGTTATGTATAAACTTTGCTCATAATTCCTGTCACGGCTGAACAATTGGCAGTCACAACAAAAAACAATTACACACTTACAATTACTGAAGAGAAATCAAATTAAAAGTCTATCTTGTATCCAGTCTGCAGCTAATTACAGCTTGTTCAAACTTACATAAATCTAATTATAAGCATTTGTTCTCAGCTCTAATAAGTGCTCTGGTCCACCTCCGCTGCTCACTGTCGACCGTCTGACACAACTAACAAACCACCTCAGTCTGAGCAGAAAACACAGGGAAAGTGTCTAGATTCTAATCAGATCAGAACTGGTTAAATGAGAGATTACAGTTTAGATCTCTGGGAACACTTTAGGATAACGACATCTTAACATCGATAATAAGTATTTGTTCATGCTGTAGACTAATTAAAGTTTATTTATTACTAAGAGGTAAGACAAACATAGACAGTTGTTCAGTCATTTTCCACCAGTGTGCCAGGGAACTCTAGTGTCTTAAAATACTCCCAGCTGTGCCTTGAAACATGTTGCATTTTCAGTCTTTCATTCTATCAATTATTAATGTGGTTGTGAGCTTAGGACAACATTTTGGACAAAAACAAACAAACAAATAACAAAAACTTTTAAAATAAGAAGCTAAATTGAAATGCCCTTGATTTAGGGGTGTGGTCTGGATGGCCATATGGATCCGGGGTTCTTTGGGGGTTTGTATGGTGGACAGGGGTGCTTGGATTCTGGAGAATTCCTGGGTGCTGATGGTGGTCCGTTTTGTGCTCTGGGTCTGGCCGGTTGTTTCCTTTGGTCTCCTGTGGCAGGTCCTGGGGATTTTCACTCGGGTACGCTGGCTGCCCTTTCGATTGCCCAGTGCATGGATGGAGGGTTGCAGGCGTCAGTGTGAGCTTGGCCTCCTTAGCAGAGGTAAGCAAAGAGTGTAAGGTTTACACTGTAAAAAGTGATCATTTTAAACTGGATACTTAGTAAATAAATGCTAAAGATATATGTGTTGCTGGTAATTTTTTTAGTATTTAGGCCTATTTGTTTTTTTTTTTCCTTTGAATAAAGCATAATTTTAGTTTACATTTTTTCTTTTTAACATCAACATACTCTTGAAAAATCCTCCAGATACACGGGCCAAACTGATGCTCTTTACAGGGTAGGACTTTAGAACCTGTTTGTGACTTTTTTTTCCGGATCTTTCCTTGCCTCTCCTTGTGCGCACCAGTGCCACTGCGAGCGCACGTGTCTTCTCGCCCTCAGGACCTGTGCATAAGCTTGGCGATGTGTTTGGGTCGACGCGCTGCAGCTTTGATGAGCGCGTGTGTGACAGACAGTCGCAAAAACCTGACGACACACATTTTTCTCATCCAAGGTTCTGGCAATAGGCTACGGAAGGAAGTGTCGGAGAAACAGGAAAAAAATAGAAAGTACCTCTACACCGACTAAGAAATTTAAACATGTCGGAGAACGGGGATGTGTGAAAAAATATGCGAATGCCTGCAACATCGACAATTAGACGTCAATGTCGACGTAGCGGGATGTAGGCGCCAATGTCCTGTCTCCGTCTAATATTACCTTTTTGTTAGCATTATGGCTAACTGCCATTAGCATACTGTCATGTTGCACTCCTAACAGCTGTGGAAAAAAGCTTAAAACACAGAATGCTGAAGATTCTCAAATTACATTAGGCAAGTGACCAAAACATGTGGACTGATGTAGGAAGTTTACCCTTAAGGAAGCAAATATCAGGTGTAGCACCTTTAACAATTGTGTGTCGCCTCAGGAAGTGTTTTAATGCAAAACTAATAGCTTTAATAACTGAGCTAAAGCATAAAAACTTGCTTGATGTTTGTAAGTGATGTTTTGTCTCCTAAAGCAGTGGTTCTCAACCTTTTTCAGTCGCGACCCCCAAAAAAACAACCGTAAGCATTCGCGACCCCCAAGCACAAAATGTAGGCGACCTGCAAAATGGTAATGTCTTATGTTTGTTTTATTTTGAAGCCATAAGCCTGGTACCTTCTTCTGTAGACCAGAAAATATGAATATATGTCTATCACTGCATTTGAAGAATGTCAAACCATGTTTAGGATGTCAAACCCCCAGAAATCCTTCCGCGACCCCCAGGTTGAGAACCACTGTCCTAAAGGACTTGATTTGATAATTTTTGTGTTGATGTTCAATGAAAAAAATTCAACTAAAAAACTGTGCCATGACTCAAAAAACACTGAGAAACAGGAAGTTAGCAGATAAAAAACACTTTAAATCTTTACGTATACAACAAAATGTCAAAACATGCAATAAGCACGTTTTCGCCCTTTTTTATTGTAATATGCTAGGAAAAGCCCTAATGTACAATAACCGCAAATTTTGGTTGAAGCCACGTGACGACATTTTCTTTGGGTTTAATGGTTAAATCTTAACCCTCCCCAAGCCTTAGTCCTAAACTTACCCAGTTTAGTAACTTGAAGCCTAAACTTACCCGTCAAACCCAAAGAAAATGTCGTTTATAGTTTTGACTTTTAGCAACATATATTGACGTATAAAAACAGGCCTAAAAAACATGCTTATCGTATGTTTTTGACTACGTTTTCTCTGGAAACTGGGCTGTTTTAAAGCTACCATTGTCAAGCTTTCCTCTAGTTTAATTGGGGAAAAATGTGACTAGATGTACCAAAAATTACATCACAAATATTGGAAAAAACTGGCAGCAAAAGGCGAGGGTTACGTTAGGGTTACAGTACAACCAGAACAAGACTGCTCTTTTATGAAACTAAGTAGACATATATCTTTTTGCGTTAAACCCTTCAGAAATAGGCTAAGTAAGATTTTCCACTTCCAGACGTGCCTTTGCCAGCCCTCCCTCAACCTCCACCTCCCCTCTCACCCCCTGTCCATAGTGTCATGTACCGCTCCATAATGACCTCCATACAGCCTCATCCTGTTAGCCGCGGGGAGCTAACGCAGAGATATCCCTCGCTCGCCCGGGTCTTCCCACTCACTCCATGAATGTGTAAAGTATATGGACCCGAGGGGGGAGAGAGAGAGACTTAACTGTCTGATCAACATAAGAAATGGGTCATCGGGTTTGGAGTCGAGGTGGGAGGGGAGGAGAGGAGGGGGTTCAAAAGAGCATGTCTTACAGTAGGAACTCTCAGCGGGGTTGCAGAGAGAGAGAGGGAGAGAGGAGAGAGGAGAGAGAGAGGGAAGAGAGAGAGAGAAGAGATAGATAGAGAGAAGAGAGAAAGCGAGGAGAGATATACAGAGGGGGAAAGGGAAGAGAAGATAGGGAAAAAAGAGAGGAGAGAGAGATACAGAGGGAGAGGAAAGAGAGAAGAAAGAAAGAAAGAAAGAAAGTGTGAGAGAGAAAATCAAGACAGAGATACAGAGGGAAAGAGAGAAAAGATAGAGAGAGAGGGTGGAAAGGGGGGTGAGGGTTCAAATCTTATAGTAGGAACTCTTGGCGAGTGTGCAGAGAGAAAGAGAGAGTGGAGAGAGAGAGGGAAGAGAGGAGAGTGAGAGGGGGGAGAGAAGACAGAAATACTAAAGGAGAGAAGAGAGAGATACGGAGAGCAAGAGAAAGAAAGAGGAAGAGAGAAAAGACAGACGGAGAGAGAAAAAAGAGAGGAGAAAGAGGCAGGAGAGAGATATGGAGGGAAAGAGAGAAAAGAGAGAGGGAGGAGAGGAGCGGTGAGGGTTCAAAAGAGCATGTCTTACAGTAGGAACTCAGTGGGTGTGCAGTGAGAGAGGGAAGATAGAAAGAATAAAAAGACAAAAAGAGAGGATAGAGCGAAGGAAGGACATGAGACAAAGAGAGAGAGAGAAGAGAAAGAGGGAAAAGCGACAGGGAGGAAAAAGAAATACAGGAGAGGAGGGGTTAGGGTTCAAATGAGCATGTCTTGCAGTATAGAGAGAGAAAGGGGAGGAAGAGGGAGAGAGAGAGAAGGAAGAGTAGGAAAAGAGATGAAGAAGACAAGAGAGAAAGGGGTAGAGGAAAAGAGAGATGGACAAATGTGGGAGAGTGAGAGAAAAGAAAGAGTTAAAGAGAGTCAGAAAAGACAGGGAGGAGAGAGAGAAGAGAAAGAGAATAGAGAGAGAGGAGAAAAAAGAGAGAAGCAGAGAGAAATTAAAAGAGAGAAAGAGAGATTGAAGATGAACAAGAGATAAAGAAAAGAGAATAAAAAAATGAGAGCAAAGGTTATAAAGCAAAACAAAATAGATGGAGGAAAATATATGAAGATTGAAAATGAGTGGACAAAGAAAGTGAGAGGGGGGGGCTGAAGGATGGGGGATTCAGAACAAAAAAGAAATTTGGCAAAAGAAAGAAGAGAGGAGAAATGAGAGAATGAGAGAGAAAGGGAGGGGCAAAGAGAAGAGAAAGAAACTCGGTGAGAATACAAGTTAAAGATAGACAGAAAGAGAGAGAAAGAGGGGTAAAAGGAAGGAGGAAAAGGGACAGAGTGAGTGAGCAGGTAGAAAGAAATACAAGACAAGATGGGAGAAGAGGAGAACGGAGAAAGAAAATGAGAGAAGGACTGTGTGAGTGGGCGGAGGTGATGAAGACGGAGAGACAGCATAGTAAGAAGGGAGTGAGAGTGAAAGAAGATAGAGATAAACAGAGAGAGTGAGGGAATGAGGGAAAACTAGAGGAGGTGCATAAGGGAGAAAGATGGAGGAATATGCAGAAAATGAGAGAGAGAGACTGAGAAAGGAGAAATAAAAAGGAGGAGGCTTGGGTGAAGGAGAGAGAGAAGAGAGAGATGTGTTTGTGTGGTCCCACCAGCTCAGCAGTGACAGTGACAGTGTGAGACTAAACGTGTTGGACACATACAGCTGTATTATCCAGACTGTATCACGGTGTTATGTGGGTCACACAGGAACAACTGGGACGACGAGGTCACGCGGTTCACCAGGAAAACCACTGTGTGTGTTAGCATCTGAGCTAAATATAGTGATAGAACAGTCCGGATCAAATCACAGATATTTCACAAGAATGTAAAGCTTATAGATGTGAGTGTTAGTCTCATGAGTTTTGAGTTCAAAGCTCACAACTCAACAAATCACATAGTATTTTGGCATCAGGATTGGCCACTTTTTCAGGTGATCAATTTGAATGTTTTTGAATGTTGATTGTTTCCGTTTTTTTTTTGTATGTACATGTCAAGTCTGGTCAGGTTTCAGAACAGCAGGTGTTGCAGTGGGATAACCAAAGCAAATTGTTGTTCTGCCGTTGGGCCGTTTACCCTTAACAAGGTAAGGGTTAAGTTACACTGTTTTCACAATTTTGAAAACTGTCTTCTTCATTTAACCCATCTTTTATTATCTCTGGAGAACAGCATAGCACACAAACGATGTATTTGATACACCAGGCTCACATTGTCTCCAGATCCGGTGCCACTCACACTGCCACACAGTCTCACAAGAAAGCGCACATTTACCACGACACAAAAACAGCTAATTATGACCACGATTTCAGGCCTTTTTTGCGTACTTATGTTACACCGACATTTAGGACGATATGAAAAGTGTAAAATGACCCGAGATTCTTTATGTGAAACGGGTAAGTTTAGGCTTCAAGTACTACAATGGGTAAGTTTAGGTCTGGGCTTGGGATAGGTTAAGATTAGAGTCAGGATTTCGTGAATATTCATAAATAAGAACACATCTTGACAACCACCATAGAAATGAACTGGGACTGCGACGCTTACCATAAATACACAAAAAAGCCATGAATTGTGCACACACAATTGTCGTGGTAAATGTACGCTTTCTTGTGAGATCAGGCTCCACACTGCGACCGGAGTATGCATGCGTATGTATGGACTCTGCCGGCATCTTAAGACCACGAGTTCACTGCAGTTCACGGTCAACTTGGAAGTTTACGCAATCACTGATTTCTTGTGTCAGTGAAGTTTTAGGCTTATTTATATCAGTTCATTTTCTGTGATTTTTCACACCATAACCACGAGATTTGTATTTACATCCTAAGTTATATAGTCGTGTATACAGTATGTCTATAATTTTGACGAATTTGTTGTAGCAGTAGCATAATGATTTTATTTTGAAAATCACCGGATGCACATCACCAGCGCCCGCTTGTTTTCACAACTTTACTAAAACGTTCATTCCAACGGAAAATATCATACGGACTGGACCAAACACGGACAGGATACATTGTTAGACTAGGGTTAAGTTCGGTCAAGTTTCCTGTAGTAGATGGAGGGTTTTTTCTCTGTAGTGTATGACAAGGAGAAGGATGCAAACTACACACAGAAAGGTCTGGAAGTGAAAGCAAATGTTGATGTTTTAATAAAAGAAAATTTCAAAAGTATCGGCACGGTTAGGTTAGGATGAGGGTTGTTGTAAGGACAGGTCATTCCTGGTGAATTACTCTAGAAACACCCAAACCTTTTATACCATACTGTTCTGTTATTGTAAATCTGAACAAATAATTTTACAAAATTGCTGAGAGTCTTAGAGCTATAAGGAAAGAACCATATAAATAATTGTCACAACCTAAACTCCATCACAGGTCTATGCAGATCAGTGAAGATTCTGAGATTTCACATGAAGCACTGCACTGTGCACAAGCTTGTTGATTTTCTTTTACATTTACAGAAGTAGATGTTTGGAACAGCATGTTACAACTGAACGTGTCTCTTGGCTCTTCACACCCTTTTCACGCAGAAGAACACCGTGTGCACTGAAGTAAAGAAATATCTAGCTAAAATATAACAAAATGTAGATAAATAATCATAATTTCAACTCTTACTCGTCTGCAGTAGAGGTCAGTCATTTCTCCTGTGTCCAGTCTCATTGAGTCTCATTCATACATTTGCGACGTGACGACAGCAGCAGCTCATTAGACAAATTCTGAATGAAAACACCTCCCCCGCCGAGCTCACATCACCGCAGAGCCACATGAGAGCTCCTCAGCCAATCAACAAGTGCGACACAAACAGCTCTCACACAACACACATGACACACATTGTCATACAGCTTTGAGCAACGACAAAAGTGTGAATTTCTTTCTATCATTAGGAGGGTCGACATGTTTCTGTTAAAATAGCACCTGTTAGCTCAGTGTTATCTCAATGCTAACGTCAGTACATGCTCATCTCTTTATAAACTCCTCTAGTGTCTTGTACGTTCTCTCACTTTCGTCTTCCATTGACTGGGTTCATGTTACTGTGGGCCAGGTAAACAGATTTAACAAAGCTACGCACATTTATTAGAAACTAATGCTGCAAATGTATATTTTTGTTTAGTTCTGTTGTAAGTCAGGCCCACTCCCGTCACAGTGGTTCATTGTGGGGCAGACCGTTTGGCGGTAGTAGGGCCTGGTGCACGACTGAAGCAAGGGCACACTTACCATGTACAAATATATAAACCCATTTACTTTTAGTAAACAAAGACAGCTGCATGCACAAACCAGAACCTTGAGCAAGGTGGCTGTCTATTCAAGCAACGCAAGTGCATTGTCAGCTAAAGATCGCAAAACTCTCTTTTAAAAGCTCACTTTAACTAACAACAAGGTACAGAAGGTGAGTTACCACAACATCAATAAAGATTTTTGTGTAATTTGTATTATTTAATTATCAACAAAGTGTAGAACTACAGACTGACAGCAAACTACACCTGTGTGGCTTTGTTTTGTGCTGATTTCTACAGAAAGTGAAGAACTCTATGCATGATACACTCCTATGATTGTGGGGTGATGTATTTGTTTTGTTAACCATTAACATTAGCGATCCCTTATTGTTCCTAGCGCCGTTTTGTTTCATAAAGAAAGAAACAGGGCTTGCCCCTTTTAAGGATGTAGGTTCTGAATGGGTCTATAATGACTTAATCAATGTTGCTAACTTTTTTCTGCAGGCAGTGCATGCAAAGAGACCATTAATGCACCTTTTTGTTCCTTTTATTTTTGACCAAGCTGAAATGTGTAACTGGCAAACTAAAATGTGAACTGTGAACTGAATGTGGACATATAGAACACTCAAAAGTCAGCCAAATACACTTGTGCTAAATAAACGAACATCTGTGAATCACACTAGAACATGTCTCTCAATGATACAAACCTGTCTTGCCTTTTGTTGTGATTACTCGTTTTATTTTCTATTTATGGTCCTTAGTGTTGTTGGTTGTTGTTAACTTTTCTTTCCAGTTAAAATATATTTAATTGTATATTTTTATAATTATTTTCACAAATGTTTATTACCACATTTTGGCGTTGTTGGCAAGACTGTGGGCAGCATATAGTATATTAACCTGGCCAGCCAGATGGATTATCTTGCAATATCTGTGAATTCACAAACTCGAGATAATCCATCTGGCCTTCCATCAGCCCAATTGGTTTGGAGTCCGACACAGCGAGTTACCGGCTCAATCACATCGCAGTTGAGCTGGTTGAGTCAAACTTGCTTAAATCAGACAAAACAGAGATGGCATTTCATTAAACGTCCCATCTTTTCCTAAACGCTTTCCATGAGCTAAGTACCGGAGTTCAACACATATTCATCTGGTTAACAGTATATGCCACTAAAAAAAATCTTCAGATCTGTGACATTGATTTTGTTTCCACCTTTTGACAGGCAGGTAAAGTGAGTATTAGTCCTCACAACGTGATGAAAACCTTCCCACACATATTTGTTTAGTTAAACAGTAATAGTAAAATAAAAGCATTGAATATTTCTTTCTCCATAATTGCAATCATCATAGACAAATTGATCATCCAACATCTACAATAGAAATGAATATCCTCTCCCTTTTGCAGTGCACTCTCTCAAACTCATGCAGCGCTGGGATAATCGTGTGCCAATCACAGTCTGCGAGCTTGAATGGAATCGCAGGGGGTCCACGCAGGAGCCAGCCATGCATTTACTCCTTGTTTGCTGTTTGTCATTTGTAATCAATCCATCAGAGCCGAGCGGTAGAGGTAGAAGAGGAGAAAGAACGGCTTTGTGGCCAATTGAAATGCAGTGAAGGTGGAGAAGAGAGAGACTCACAGGGCCAAATAAAGCACAAATGGTTGGAGCTGTGGATAACCTGCAGAGAAGAGGACAATAGCCAAGATTTCTAAAGCTATTGATATATCGTATCGGTATTTCCATGACCTTTACATGTGCAGCTATGACATTTCATCTTCTGATCAGAATACGGTAAAGGTAACACATGTTGGCTTTCTAGTGCAAATGTATTTTTACTCAACAAATTTTAACGGAGACAGAGGAAAAAGTTTATAAAGTCATATAGATTCTCTCAGACTGGAAATAGCAATAGCTCAGACATTTCAGCTGGTTGTATCTAATAGAGTTGATTTTTTTTTTCTAAACTTAAACTTCTAAACATTAGTGATTTGTTGTTCTAGTCACTTTTATTATGGCAAGTTAGTTTGGATTTCACAGTTTGTACAAAGTGAGGCTGAAATAATTCAAAATGCTTTAAAAAACAAGAAATAATGCATTACAAACACATTTCGTAATAAAGATCATGATGCATTTTTTGCTAAAAGCCAAAAGTGCAAATAAAACGTTTTAGTCATGTCTTGGTCCATGTTTAGTCTTGACTCTGGCACCTGCAGGAGCTGGTCCATGTAGTCCTGACTGACACCAGTAGGAGGCTGGTCCATGTTTAGTCTTGACTCTGGCACCTGCAGGAGGCTGGTCCATGTTTAGTCCTGACTCTGACACCAGTAGGAGGCTGGTCCATGTTTAGTCCTGACTCTGACACCAGCAGCAGGCTGGTCCATGTTTAGTCCTGACTCTGACACTGGTAGGAGGCCGGTCCATGTTTAGTCCTGACTCTGGCACCAGTAGGAGGCCGGTCCATGTTTAGTCGTGACTCTGGCACCAGTAGGAGGCCGGTCCATGTTTAGTCCTGACTCTGACACCAGTAGGAGGCCGGTCCATGCTTAGTCCTGACTCTGACACCGGTAGGAGGCCGGTCCATGTTTAGTCTTGACTCTGGCACCAGTAGGAGGTCCATGAGTTAGTTCACAAAGTGCTAACATGCTAGAGATGTACTTTGGAGTCCATAGAAGGACTTGTTTAACCACCCAGTGTATTTTTTTTTCCGATATATTTTCAGTTGTTGCTATTACCGTTGTTATTCGTCCAAAAAGGCTTTTTCTTTTGGTAATCTGTATTGTGGTTCTATGTGAATTTGATTGTAATTTTCTGCAGTGTTTGCTTTTGCAAATGTACAAACACATAAATCTGATCTTTGACCTTTGGCCACGGATCCTTAGTTGCATTGTTTCTGTTTTTCTTTTCCTCACACAGTTAAATAGTTTGATTGACCTGGTGTTTTTCCAATGCAGAGAATGTGGTGTACAATTACATTTTATAACTGCCTTTCTCTCCTGCTATAACACAAGCTTCCTCTCAATATACTCATCATGCTTTTCTTTTTTTTATCCAGCCTCACAACTTTACTACATTCAGAGGAAGAAAAGGAGACAGAGCTCGCACATAATCACTGATGCAGGGACTTCCTACGCCTTTGCTTAATTGCTCCTTGTGCTGAAGAATCCAGGGCCAGAGGAGACAAAAGCGGCATATGAAAAATGCATCAGGGAGAAACTCTTATCTCACATTAGCATTAAACTCTGATGTCGCATTAGCCTTAGCACTGTCTGGTTCAGCTCGTCCTGTGATTCGCTGCACAGACACATATATGATCACCAGGGAGGGCACACAGCACATACATACTGTATATGAGGGACAGATCAGACCACTGCTGTGCATGTTTCTGACAAGAAAGAAAAGCTAATATGGTATTTGGATCATTGATGCCCCCTATATTAAGGACCTAGATTCCCTCCCCAACTCCTTCTTTAGGATTGCTTGTCCTCAGTCTGCTAGATGAGTTGTTTCCCTCTGCTAAATGAGACTGGCTTTACAGACTTAAATTCTATACCTGTAAATAGTTCTAGCCTGTCCATCCATTGGAGTAGAGCTCTCCTTCACTGAGGTTCTCTTTTTCCCACAGGGTTTTTTGGACTTTTTCCTTACAAGAAGGAGGGTCTAAGCACATGGACGTTTCTGAGATAATTAATCATTTGTCTGTTTGTTGTTGGACAATCTGTGTCTGCATTTTGACCAATGACTGTGACTGATCTTCTAATGTTTGATATTGACCTTTGATTGTTTTATTGTTTGATATTCTAACATTTCCTAAATCAACCATCTTCAGAAGTCCTCAGAGATGATTGTTACTGTGAGTTTGGGCTCTACATAAATTAATTGAATTGAACTAAATTCATTGTGACATTACTTAATAGGCCTATGTGTGTTTAATGAAGGTATTCTCATTTTACTTGCATACAACATTATAATTTATTTGATGTTTTACAGTAGCTGGTAAAACCCAATGGGAAACCCAAAGGCTCATAACTGAACAGACTGGGTGTAACAGTTTGTTTAATCTTCTGAAGATGTTTTTTCTCCCCAGAACTGAACAATCACATGCATTAGAGACAGTCCAAGTGTAATTGTTGTTGGGAGCACATCCGCAGTGGCACTGACTCAGTTGGAGCAGCTCTAACTGGACCAGCCAGTGTTCACTTCCTCTGCCCAGTCAGTCTGCTGCAGATCATGTGTCTGTCTCTGGGCCTAATGCCTCTAATTACTCTCAGTTACATTTGTAACATTTTGTGTGAAAATAGATTTAAAACCCAAATTGCTTTCTCAGTCATTTCTCTGTATTTTGGGGAAACACTTTAAGCATCTGTGTGTCGTTGAGTAAAGCCTTAAACGCACTGAGAAACAGGACACCTGCGGCAAACAAAAATGTAATATATAAAAACAAAACCATCCAAGTTAAATTGCAAATATTACCAGTAACGAGAAAGTATTCTATGTTTTTGTTTGATGGTCCTAAACAGTTTCATAACAGTTTCTTTAGCATCATATTTTTAAAAATGTAAAATATTGTTTGTTTTGAAAATCAGGCATGACTTTTTCACCAGAAGGCATTCTCTCATCAGGATTGGTGTCAGTGTCTAAAGTTGCATCCAGACCAGGGCGTGGCTCTTGTTGGACGCCTGCGCATCTGGAGGCAGACACGTGTGTTTAGTGTCTACGATGTGGGTTTGAAAACTGAACTCGAGCATCCCAGAGCCTTTCTATGTGTAGTTTTCTTCCTTTTCTCCCTGTGTCTGCGTAGGTTTCCTCCGGGTACTCAGGTGTCCTCCTACAATAACATGCATTTTCCTTAAAAAGACATTGCCTTAGCAAGGCATCTTACCAGACAGTCTAAACTCCTCACTGATCTTCCTCAAGGCAAGGTTCTTTTATTATGCTTTCTTTATATTCAACTATAGACACACTCACAGCTCGTCGCAATGACACTGCAAACATCAGGTTATCCTCTATTGTCCTGTGAATCCTAGCTTAATTGTCAACACAATTGCAAGTCTTGAAGACTCAGAGGTGAATCTACACAAGGTTGTGGGGCTAGACAGTCACTCCACAAGTCCCGAAGACCCATGGTAAACAACTGACATTTTAAACTGGTCACTAACGCAGCCAGTGGTCCCAACGACATCCATCATTATTCTGTGTCTGTAGCTCTCCACCATTACACAATAATCATTGCAAAACGTTCTTAAGACTGCACTTTTTGACATGTTTTGAAGCTGTGGAAGATTTTAAAATCCTCTAATGAGCGTCTGGCTTTAGAAGCTCAGAAATGTTTTATAATCTATGTATTTTAAAAATGTGACCAGATAGTTGAGCAGAGCCTGAAGACATTATTGACTTCCTGAATGACATTAAACCACATTATTACTAACGAGGTCCATCAGTCCAACTATATTAGCATCACAATGTGGAATGGGCAAATGCATTAGCAATAAAACTAAATTTACAAGTGGCATTTTGCCGTAGCGACTCCATCAGTCTCTGTTTTATTGAATTCCAAATTAAGCCTAAATGAGGGACTGTTTAACATTCAGCTTGTAGCATCCTTGCACTGGCTCAGCTTTCATGTTGCGGCATTTGAGGACTGCCGCTTTGCGTTGGTGACAAAAGCCATTAGCTGAGGGCCATGTGGTAAATATATTCTGTCTGTCACATTGTCTTCAGTCCAAATGCACAGAATGGTATTAGCCCAAACAAGCGCTGCTGTGTGGGAGTGTGCTGTGCGCTTCTCCATTGACTGGCGCCTCTTTACACCATGTGGGGAGGTGATAACATTTTGCTGTCTGATTTCTGTGGTGAATTTGGATGACACCGCCCCTGGCCTGGAGCTGCTGTGTGTCTCTGAGGGATTTAAGGGCTTTGTTTTAGCAGATTGGGTTCACTGTTTCTGGCAAATACTTCAGCGTGAGACTGTAGCTCTGGTGCTCTCCGCTGTTATCTGGTGTACGTGGGTCGTTTTATGGTTCTACACCTGTTTGTCACAGAACAGCACCAAATTACACCTAAACCTAACCATAACCGTAATCTTACTCAACATAAGGAGGAAGACTATCTTACATTAAGATGGGGAAGCTGATTTTTACACCGCAAAGACAATTCAAGTTTTAAATCTTATGGTTAAGATTTACATGTACAGTATTCATTTTGGTTGCAATTATGGCTTATAAACTTCTTTTTACAAACAAAAAAGTCCAAATGAAGAGGACCATCCAAGCACAGCCAATCAGAGAGCTGCATTCGGCTCCTGATTAGAATTAAATTTCTTCATTATTCAATTCACACAGGCTTCATTGGTATTGTTTTTTCACAGAGTGCTGCATTTATCATATACTTTTTAGTGGAAAACACAAAGCTTAGTTACCCCCACTTTAAACCAATGAAGAAAAAACATCTGTCAGGTTTTTATATATATATAAAAAAAAGCCATTCTGTGTGCAAAAAAATCCAAAATGGCAGCCAAATTTGTAAAATGGACAAACCCAAGTTTGAATTTTGAATTAGTTCATTTTTTGTTTTTTTGTAATCTCAGCTCAGAATAAGAGCTGACAAATCCTTCTGTGCAAAATCCTTCAGTCATTCCGTCAGATACCAGAAGCAAAGCAGGTTGGGCCTGGGCAGTACTTGGATGGAAGACTGCTGGGATCTCAGGTTCTACAGAGGGACAAAAGGAGAAACTCATTGTTGTGTCCTTCAGCAAGACACTTCTCATTGCCTATGGATCTGGTGTGTGTGAATGGTTGGTGGTGGTTAGAGGCACCAATGGGGCAAAATAGCAGTCTCGCTTCTGTCAGTCTGCCCCAGGGCAGCTGTGGCTACAATACAACGACCAAGTATGGAGTGAATGAATAATGTGTAATGTGCAGCGTCTTTGGGTGTCATGATAAGTGGTATATAAATCCAGTGCATTATTACTATGAAACCTTACTTGGTCCAAAAGTACAGGAAATGCTTCTTTAAAAAATGGCCACTGAAGTTTCTATTTCCCATAGAACTGTAGCTTAATATCGTCGGAATATCGTTATCAAGATAAAACAAATAATATCAAGGTATTCTGTAGTGTCTGTATCGCCATGACCAGCCTTAACGCAAACCTTGTGTGAAACAATTGCACATGGTGTAGTAAGAGACAGAATGGTCCTCATCACAAATGTTTCTCTGGATGTCATTTCCTCTGTGATGTGAGCCGCTGTGAATCTGAGGAGGAGCCACTGTGAGCTGCTCAAACCCAAATCACATTCTCTCACACTGTCAGAGTCTGAGCCAGAGCAGAGTGTCCTAATGTCTGTCCTCAACACCAACAAATCAAATATAAACTCTCTCTCTCTCTCTCTCTGCATGTTATCCAATCTCTCTCTTTCTCTCTTTTGCTCTCCCTTCTAAAATTGACCTCTCTCTCTTTTTCCCTATATACTGCTTTTTCCACTTTTTCTCGCTGACTCTTTACCCATCTTGTCCATGTCAGGCCTCTTCTTCCTTCTTTTCTCGTTCTGTCACTCCTCTTTTACGCCCCCCCCCTTCCCTTTCTCTTTCCCTTTTTCTCCTCTTCTCTTCTCTTCCTACCGGCCCTCTCTTCCACTCTCTCTCTCTTTCTCCCCCTCCGTCTTCTCTCTGTTTTATTACCCTGGTTCTGTCTCTCCTCCCCTCTCTCTTCTCTCTCCCTTCCTATCCCCTTCCATTTCCCCCTTCCTTCATTTTCTCACTTTACCTTCTTCTTCTACTTCTTCTCTCTCCCTCCTCTCTCTCTTCCCTCTTCTCTTCCTCTCTCTCTCTCCCTCTTTTCTCTCCTCTTCTCCTCTCCCTCTTCTTCTCTCCCTCCTTTCTTCTCTCTTATTATTTCTCTCCTCTCTCTATCCCTTTTTTTCTCCCCTCTGTTCCTCTCTCTTTCTCTAACTTTCTCTAACTCTTTCTCTCGTCTCCCTCTCTCTCTCCACTTCCACTCTCTCTCCACTCCTCTTTTTCTCTCTCCCTCCCTCTTTCTCTCTCCCTCTCTCTTTCTCTCCTCTCTGTTCTCTCTCTGTCTCTCTCTATTCCTTTCCCTCTCTCCTTCTCTCCCTCCCTTTCCTACCTCTTTCCCTCTTCTCTCTGTCCTCTTTCTCTCTCTCCCTCCCTCTTCTCTCTCTCTTCTCTCTCTCTCTCTCCCTCTCCCTCCCGCATGTTTCTGTGTTTACTGAAACGGATTATTAAAAGTAAAGTGCCGGGCTTTGCTCTTATCGCAGACATGGATGAAGTCAGAGCAATCCGACTGGAAGAGAAACTCTGCTGCTGTTTAATGTTTTTCACTAAATCACCAAAATCCACACTGACAGTTCAAAACACACCGAAAAAAGAAATGTTACCGCACAGACCAAATTCTACCTCCACAAAAACAAGTCAAATCAGATGCACAAGGCCAGTTAAGCCAATATAACTGTTTATATTCTGATTCTGTTAAAGCAATATTGTAATATAATTAGACGTTGAATAGAAAATGTATTGATTTCATAATCTGAAATGACACGTTATGTGTTTGAAATTAGGTCTTTTGGATTATTTACTGCATTTTGAACAGCTTTAGCACAGTTTTTAGCCTGGATGAAGTGATTTTGTCACAGGTTTTATTAATGCTTTCAGTCACAAAAATAGTGAATATTTAAAAACTCTCTTTTGATTAACTCTTTCCCTGCCAATGACAAAAGATTCGTCATTGCGTAGCCTGACATGGACGTCTATTTCCGCCATAGACCTATTATTAACTGCGGCGATGTCAGGCTCTCTGATGCACGTGTTGACTTCGTTTGCAGTCAAATACATGATGCAGTTTCATAGATTCACCACCAGAGGGAGTGTAGTTTGAGCTTAAAGGAAGTCACATAACCGGAAAATACATGTGCTCTTTTGTTGACACTACGGAGCACAGTCGGCTGTGTTTACGTGATCAGCTGATTCTAAAGGCCGGCTTTCTTTTCGAACAGATTACAGGCAAATCATCTTGGACTAAAAACATTGTTGAGTAAGTTTAGAGCAGACGTTTGATCTTTAAACTGAAGAAAAGACAATCCTACGGAGAAAGTCGCGATGGAGAAATACTAAACTTCCTCTTCCGTGAGTGATCCAAAAGTGCCACAGCAACTAAAACTACTGTAGGCTATTTCTTCATGTTTGGAGGGTTAAATATAATCTATGACCCATGCAAATGGTTGAATCTGTAAAATCAGCATCAGAAAGTAAAGCTGCCTTCTCGTCTGTAACACAGCTTTTGTTGGTTTTAAGATGAAAAAGACACACGTTCTTATTGTTTTAATCAGGTAAACCATATATTTTTATCCTAAAGACATTATTTTATTGTAGTGGCTCATATTATTTCACAAAATAGTTGAACAGACACAAATAACACTGACATGAAGTTTGATTTAGAAAAATGTAAGTATCTCAAAACTTTTTGTCAAACGCTGAAATCTAATGAAAACAAGGAATTTGCTTATGGCCTACAAAAAGAGAACGGAAAAAGGCAGAGTAACAATTCTTTTTTTTTATGAAATAAACACTTGCAGGTCTCGTTTGATGTACAACATGTCATGATTCCAATTGCACAAGGAGCTGTAAATATGGCTTAAAATTTGTAAAAAGGCCTGGCAGGGAATAAGGGTCAAAGCCAGAATAGGGCTGGTGAAAGAGTTAAGCAATAGACTTGTTCTATCTAAACCCAGTGTGTTCATAGCTGTTGTTCTATCTAAACCCAGTGCGTTCATAGCTGTTGTTCTATCTAAACCCAGTGCGTTCATAGCTGTTGTTCTATCTAAACCCAGTGAGTTCATAGCTGTTGTTCTATCTAAACCCAGTGAGTTCATAGCTGTTGTTCTATCTAAACCCAGTGAGTTCATAGCTGTTGTTCTATCTAAACCCAGTGAGTTCATAGCTGTTGTTCTATCTAAACCCAGTGCGTTCATAGCTGTTGTTCTATCTAAACCCAGTGAGTTCATACCTGTTGTTCTTTCTAAACCCAGTGCGTTCATAGCTGTTGTTCTATCTAAACCCAGTGAGTTCATAGCTGTTGTTTTATCTAAACCCAGTGAGTTCATAGCTGTTGTTTTATCTAAACCCAGTGAGTTCATAGCTGTTGTTCTATCTAAACCCAGTGAGTACATAGCTGTTGTTCTATCTAAACCCAGTGAGTTCATAGCTGTTGTTCTATCTAAACCCAGTGCGTTCATAGCTGTTGTTCTATCTAAACCCAGTGCGTTCATAGCTGTTGTTTTATCTAAACCCAGTGAGTTCATAGCTGTTGTTCTTTCTAAACCCAGTGAGTTCATAGCTGTTGTTCTATCTAAACCCAGTGAGTTCATAGCTGTTGTTCTACCTAAACCCAGTGAGTTCATAGCTGTTGTTCTATCTAAACCCAGTGAGTTCATAGCTGTTGTTCTATCTAAACCCAGTGAGTTCATAGCTGTTGTTCTATCTAAACCCAGTGAGTTCATAGCTGTTGTTCTACCTAAACCCAGTGCGTTCATAGCTGTTGTTCTATCTAAACCCAGTGAGTTCATAGCTGTTGTTCTATCTAAACCCAGTGAGTTCATAGCTGTTGTTCTATCTAAACCCAGTGAGTTCATAGCTGTTGTTCTATCTAAACCCAGTGCGTTCATAGCTGTTGTTCTATCTAAACCCAGTGAGTTCATAGCTGTTGTTCTATCTAAACCCAGTGAGTTCATAGCTGTTGTTCTATCTAAACCCAGTGAGTTCATAGCTGTTGTTCTATCTAAACCCAGTGCGTTCATAGCTGTTGTTCTATCTAAACCCAGTGAGTTCATAGCTGTTGTTCTATCTTAACCCAGTGAGTTCATAGCTGTTGTTCTATCTTAACCCAGTGAGTTCATAGCTGTTGTTCTATCTTAACCCAGTGAGTTCATAGCTGTTGTTCTATCTTAACCCAGTGAGTTCATAGCTGTTGTTCTATCTAAACCTAGTGAGTTCATAGCTGTTGTTCTATCTAAACCCAGTGAGTTCATAGCTGTTGTTCTATCTAAACCCAGTGCGTTCATAGCTGTTGTTCTATCTAAACCCAGTGAGTTCATAGCTGTTGTTCTTTCTAAACCCAGTGAGTTCACAGCTGTTGTTCTATCTAAACCCAGTGCGTTCATAGCTGTTGTTCTATCTAAACCCAGTGAGTTCATAGCTGTTGTTCTATCTTAACCCAGTGAGTTCATAGCTGCTGTTCTATCTTAACCCAGTGCGTTCATAGCTGTTGTTCTATCTAAACCCAGTGCGTTCATAGCTGTTGTTCTATCTAAACCCAGTGAGTTCATAGCTGTTGTTCTATCTAAACCCAGTGAGTTCATAGCTGTTGTTCTATCTAAACCCAGTGAGTTCATAGCTGTTGTTCTATCTAAACCCAGTGAGTTCATAGCTGTTGTTCTATCTAAACCCAGTGAGTTCATAGCTGTTGTTCTTTCTAAACCCAGTGCGTTCATAAGCTGTTGTTCTTTCTAAACCCAGTGAGTTCACAGCTGTTGTTCTATCTAAACCCAGTGAGTTCATAGCTGTTGTTCTATCTAAACCCAGTGAGTTCATAGCTGTTGTTCTATCTAAACCAGTGCGTTCATAGCTGTTGTTCTATCTAAACCCAGTGCGTTCATAGCTGTTGTTCTTTCTAAACCCAGTGCGTTCATAGCTGTCGTATGTGTTGTCTAAAACGTTCTTCTGCAGTCTCCTCCTGCCTGCTGCAGCCTCCAGGCCTCTCTCAGATCTTTGTGCTGAGTCATCACTGTGTCACTCGTTCTGACTGAGCTGTTCTCTGCCATTACCACACATATGTCCACCGACTCTCAGATGAGCTGACTGCGGGCTTTGTTTTGGGGATTTGAGACGAGGTTCTTGGTAAAGCGCAGAGGGCTAAAGTGTACACAGCTCCAGACAAACACAAAGACGTCTGTCTGAAGACAAACAGGTGACACATCCTCCTGGAAAGTCAAGTTACATCTTTGAATTGTGGACAGTCTTTGTTATAAATTTGCAACAGACTGTTAATAATCATTTTCATGAAACATACTATTGTTTGCAACCCAGTCTCTGAAGAATTATTAGATGTTCAAAGAAATGTAAATGAAATGTTTCACGCCTTTTCTACATAAATATGTAAACTCAAAACATTCAAATAACCACAAATTTTGGTTGATGCCACGTGACGACATTTCTTTGTGTTTAACGTGTAAATCTTAACCTACCTCAAGCCCCAGTCCAAATCTTACAAATTTTAGAAACTTGAAGCCCAAACCAGAGCTTCAACCAAAATTCGTGGTTATTTTACAGTTTGGTTTTTCGTAACATATTGACGTAAAAAAAGAGTGCTTCTCATGCATAGACATTTCGTTGTATATCTACGTTTTTTTTGGAGACTGTGTTGATTGTGTAGTTTTAAACTATAATCTCTGAAGCACTAAAACAAACTAGTACAGGTATTTGAATTTTTCAGAATCCCTATGGAGGTCTATAATGGGAAGCTGTACTTCCAGAACCAGGACGATCTTCCACTGTTGAATTCCATTTGGACTATTATTAACCTGATGCATCAGACGTTTTTTTATTTTTCACATAGAAACAGCTTGACCTCACAACATTGAGATTTTTTTGCTCTACAGTCTGTGTGGGGATAAATTCATGATCATATTCTGAGTTAATATTTTATACAAAATCAAGGTAAAACATGTAGTATAGTCTGCTCTCAACTCAGGTTGATTCTGGACTACCCACCGCGTGGCCTAGTGTGCTTCCTGGTTTTGGGAACCATCTACAGTTCTGTGATACCTGACTTGAACAACGTAGAGTAAAACTTGAGTGGAGGCAGCCTGGCTAAAGTTTGGAAACCTAAGAAGTTTAGCTAATTTGTGAGGAAAGATGTTTGTGCTTTTCTTTCAGCTAGGTTCAACACACAAAAAATGTGATTTCTCATCTTCTTCTATTGTTGTGATGCTACGACCTTTCAGCTTTTGATGTTCATCATGACATTCCACCTTTTCAAATTCAGAAAACTTTATTGATCCCAGAGGGCAAGTAATTTACAGCCTTCCTCAATGCAGTTCACACAAAACACAAAGTCAGTCCATTCCACAGTTTACAAACAATCAGTGAGTCCACCTCCATACAACAATCAAACACAGATTAATACAAGTAAATCACTACCATTCAAATATAACGATTTAATTGCAGAGGGCACGAAAGAACTAGAAAAACGATTTGTTTTCTTTAAGACAAAGTCAGATGTCAAAGGACGTTGAGGCTTGCCTGGGATCCAGAATGACCTTTCTCTGTATTTTTACACAGAGAAAATGTCAGTCTGGTCGCCAGCCGCCCTCCAAGGGCGTTTCCCCTCGAAATCCAGATCGCACCGGTGCAATGAAATCGGTTTATTTCAGTCACGTGTTTTTTGCTAACAACGTCCCTGCTTGCGCACTCGCATGGATCTCAGCGGAAATAAACAATCACCACGAGAGTTTGTTCTTACCAGTGCCGTTTCAATTATCGTAGTTGTGTTCAAATGGTCAAGGCAGTGCAGTCGCTCTAGAAGCCTTTATGCTCTTCTCTGATTGGTTCCCTCCGCGTCTGTTAGGTGAGCTTTGCTCCGCCCTAGAAAATCCAGTTGACTTGGGGGCGACCAGACTCATCCGCTGGTGCAGCGGTGAGGCTGGATTCTCCAGGCAACGTTGAGGCTGGCTTAGGATGCTTTTGACTTTACTTGGCACCTGCTCCTCCAAAAAGAGAGATGAAAGTCCCTAGTTTGACTTCAGTTATCTTAGAGCAGTGGTTCCCTCGGGGGGTCGCGAAGCAAAATCTGGGAGTCGCGAGATGATTTCAAGATGTGATTTACAATTATGACTCCGTTTTTAATCAGTTTTTTATAACTAACTAACATCAGGTTGGATTGGAAATTAGTCATATAAAGCAATAATTCTACAAAAATAAATGCATTTTAGCCCAGTTTGAATGGTTTCCAACTTGAAAATTGTTAAAGACATCCATTTTATTCTGCTGTGTGGGGTCGCGAGTTGGTTGCATCAATATTTGTGGGTTTCAGTCTATCCAGATTGATAATGTCTAAAACTTATTTTCGAGTGATTCATATAAATCTTTTGTCAATCAGCTCCTCTGAATGATTTTGTTGGTCCAATTAATTTGAATTTCATGGCCATGTACGTTTTGAAAGAAAGTTTCAAGTGGGAATAGTTCCAGCAATAGAGCATTTTAGAGAACTGTGTCCACCTCGGCAAATGTTAATTTTAATTGTTTACTCTCCAAAGCCACAAAACCTCACGTTTTCAGGTATTTTATGCTCCAGACTTGTTTGATGGAGTCCCAGGTGTCAAAATTAAACTAACAAATATAGATATCCGCTTCTTTATGTAAGAGACAGACTGCAGATGGATCCAGCTTTTCAGAGCCAAAGCAATATTTAAGAGAAATGTGCTCCAGGGACTGTGGCAGTGAGTCTGGAGTATTGACAAAAGCATCTCTTTCATCACACTTTTCAGTCTGTCGCCGTGGTTTTTACACTTGTTTTGGGGTGACGATGACTAAACTCAGCCGTTTTGTGATGTGCTGTCAATACTGCCTCTTTGCTCTGATTGGACGAGAGCGGAGGATTTCAACAGCCAATCAGACACAATCACACACAATCAGCCGCGAGGCAAAGATAACGAGAGAAAACTGAAATGAGCTTCAGTCTTTATTTGAAGCTTGATCAATATGTGATGAAAAGTATTTGAGCGGTTTGAGATGTGGGAGTATTTGTTTAGTTTAGTTTATTGAATGTGGTGTCCAAAGGGGTTTAACAGTACCAGCTTTTTTCAGCTAAGACGTCTGACTAAAACTAAAAATCTAATTGAATTTGTTGTTGAACCGTTTGGGTTCTTTGTGAAACTAAAGCTTTGTAGTTTTGTCCTGTGGCATCTAATTGGCTCTAGTTAAAAAGCAGAACTATAGGCCGAAATTTTAGTAGAAAATGTGATTTCTGCCAAAATTTTAAAGCTGGTATAAGGAAATATGAATTATGGGTTTTTGACAGAGATGGCAAAAGCACTGAAGTTCTCAACTCAAGTAAAAGTACAGTTACTTGTCTAAAAAACAACTCAGGTAAAGGTCAAAGTCCAGCTGGAACTTCTTTACTTGAGTAAAAGTATAAACGTGTAAATTTACTTAAAGGTGGGTACAGGGGAGTAGCACCAAATTCTGGGCCCCAGGTACAAACGTAGTGATGGGCCCCCAATACATGATAGTGTTTTAATTATTTAGATCTCTCTCATAATTTTTCTATTCATTTGGGTTTATTTCCTTCAAGAATATTCATATAAAGCCAATTGATTTAATTTCTACAATCCACACATATATAGTGTGGCTTTTTTGATTTTTGCAGGGAAATTAAATGCTTTTTAATGATACCTTTCAAGATTTGTATTGCCATCAACGCCTAAGAAACAAGACATGTATGTGTTTTTGTGTCAAAACCATTGAGTTGGAACCGCTGCCTTCACTCAAATAAGACGAGAAAAAAATGAAATGTGTTTTAATCTTACTTTTTCACATTTTATTTAACTTGTTTTAAGCTTACTTGTCTGAATGATGCCAAAAACACACTTAGAAAATCCTTGTTGTTTTATAATGTTGAAGTTGTGACATTTTTTTATATTCAAGTTAATATGCATATTTATAACTGATCATTTGTGTCAAACCCTGGCTCTTGTTCACTGAAAACTGCAAACTCTTGCTCATAATATTATATTTTTAGCTATTGTATTTCTTTAGCCAAAGTCTGTTGCCACATTTTATAGGAGATGGAGCTCTCTGATATCACAAATAATTACATTTAGAAGAACAATGTATCTCACAAACAAAATGCTTTTTGGGCCCTTTCCTGTCATGGGCCCTGGGTAAACTAGCACCATTTACCCCCCCAGTCCAACACCCCTGGGTGGGTAGGTGATTTTCACACTGCAAACACAATTTAAATCTGATCACTTTCTCTCATAAATCAACACATTCAACACATTGTTAATATCAATATGTGTTCAGTTGCAATTTTGACTTAAAACCCTCTTTTTTTTCTCTTTTAAAGTGAAAGTGGAGAGGACCACCCAAGCTCAGCCAATCAGAACGCTGCATTCTGCTCCTGATTAGAACTAAAATTCTTTATTATGCATCGACTTACAGAAAAACCCAAGGCACTCTCTTTTAAATAAAATGCCTTTATTAACTATGGCATGTCAAAAATGGACCTCATAAAACCCCAACGCGTTTCAGCCTTCTGGCCTTCATCAGGGGGACAAACAGAATTCAAATGTAACATGTGATATTATATACAGGAATTCCACCAATAGGGCTTCACCACCTAACCAAGTTAGTGTGAGAAGTGGGCAGTAACATAAATGCACCACAAGATGGTGGTGTGGAAAAAGTTGTATGATAAAAATATTAAAATACTATAAGTTCACACAAAACTACAAAAATACAGTAAAATCAAGATCCTCATTCAATCCAGGGTGTGTAGTGGCTTGCAATGTATAAATCCAAAATGTTTCCCGTTGTTGCAGTTTTTTAAGTCTATTACCTTTTTGTATTGTCTCTGGTATATGGTCAATTCCATGTGCTTGTAAACTGGAGGGGTTGTTGTTATGGAACTCAGAAAAGTGTCTGGCCATCGGATAGTTGGTGTTGCCTGTTCGAATAGCATATTTGTGTTCTGCTAGTCTGTCCTGTAAGCGTCTCTTGGTCATACCAATGTAGAACACGTTACACAGTTGACAAACCAGCCTGTAGATCACAAACGTAGTCTTGCATGTGATAAAATGTCTTATTGTGTATTCCTTGCCTGTATGGCAGTCCAAAAAGATCTTAGTTTGACAAATATTATTACAATGATTACATTTGTTGCATTTATAGGAACCCACAGGCCTGGACTCCAACCATGTCCTGGTGGAATGAGGTGGTTGGTAGCTGTGGACCAGTTTGTCCTGGAGAGTGGGACATCGTTTAAAGCTGACCAGAGGTGGTTCAGGAAATATTTGTCTGAGAGTACTATCGCTTTCAATGATACTCCAATTCTTTTTTATGATTTGTTTTATCTTATTAGCTTCATAGCTATATCTAGTGCTAAAAAACACACGATCCTTAGAAGCTTTGGGACAATTTCTTTCCAGAAGCGAGTCTCTCTTTAAATTTTTGGCTCGATGGTAGGCATCTTGTAATGTGTCCTTGTTGTAACCTCTTTCCTGGAATCTTGCTATCATCTCCTCAGATTTGGTCTCAAAATCACAGTCCTGGTCACAGATTCTCCGGACCCTTTGTAGTTGACCAAAAGGAATATTGTCCTTAAGCCACTTGGGATGACAGCTTTTACCATGTAAAACAGTGTTTCTGTCAGTAGGCTTTCTAAACATAGTAGTATGCAAATTTCCCAGACTGTCTTTATATATTGTTGTATCTAGAAAATTTACTTTTTCTTGGCTATACTCCAAAGAAAGCCTAATATTTGGGTTGAGTCCATTTACAAATTGGTGAAATTCCTTTAGTTCAGTCTCAGACCCTGACCAAAACAAACATACATCATCAATATAACGTCCCCACCAAATGATATATTCATAGTACTTGTTAAGTTCAGTATTAAAGATGAAATCCTGTTCCCATTTGCCTAGGTACAAGCCTGCATAGGATGGGCTGTAACAAGCACCCATAGCACACCCCTTAACCTGTTTAAAAATTCTATCTTCAAAAATAAAAATATTGTTATTCAATGTCCATTTAGTGAGTGTTATTAAAACTCACTGGGGGGCATTTCAGTGGATGGACGGTTACTCAGATAGAATCTTAAGGCTGCCAAACCATCTTCGTGGTCTATGTTTGTGTAGAGAGATTCTACATCCATAGTAACTAAAAAGGACTCAGAGCCTATGTTTTTCAGTTGCTTAATTTTAGAAAGAACATCAGTTGTATCCTGGATATAGGCAGGAAGAGTGGGTAAATATTCTTTGATAAAATAATCAATAAATTTAGAAATTGGTTCTGTAAGGCTATCATTTCCAGAAATAACCGGCCTTCCAGGTGGATTATCATAGCATTTATGAATCTTAGGTAGCATGTAAAAAGATGCTATTCTTGGATGCTCATTAAAGAGAAATTTAACTTCTTGTTCAGAGAGCCAGTTTTTCTCTTGTGCATCAGTGAGCAACTGTTTTAATTCAAACTTCAAGTCATCAGTGGGGTTGTATGTCAAACGATTATAAAACTCTGTATTATCGAGTTGGCGGTATGCCTCTTTAACATACATGTCTTTACTCCACACAACAACTGCTCCACCTTTGTCTGCCTTTTTGATTACAATTTCATCATCATTCATCAGGACGTCTAGAGCACATTTTTCTTTATAAGTAACATTATAGTTTTTAGGCTTTTCCTTAGTATTAAAAAAGTTTTCAACATCAAAATTAACTTTTCTTGCAAATGTATTTAATGTAGCATTCTGTACCAAGGGGCAAAATGTAGACTTAGGCTTGAATTGTGCTCTACTGGTAGAAGAATGACTAAAGCTCATAGTAGAAGTGTCGTTTTGCCTATACCATGTCTTCAGATGTAGACTTCTATAAAAGCGGAGAAGGTCAATTTTTGTGTCAAATTCCTTTGCAGAGTAGGTAGGTGCAAACGATAATCCTTTTGATAGCAGTTGTATGCTCTCATTCGACAAAGGTTTGTTGGAGATATTGATCACTGCATGTGTCTGGTCCTGCTGCGAGTGTATCTGGGTTCTGGGTTTCTTCCTACCCCGTCGTGTCCTCCTCTTCCTCGCCCCCGTCCTGTTGTGCGACCCCTTTCTCTCATAGTTTTGGTAAGGGGATGTAGGTCGTCTCGAGAGGCTAAAAAATCCTGCGAGGATGTTGCAGCAGAAGCGTTGGCATGATCTTCATCCTCACTGCTTGTGAAGTTGAATGAGACTGTTCTGGGTCTCCTTCTAGCTTGTGTGTCATTGGCTGTGTTGCCTTGTGCTTTCTTCCTCCAATTATAGACATTTCCCTCTTTGTAGTCATTTTCATCTCTCTGGAATTTCTTGATTTTGTATTGTTTCAAGTTCTGTTTATATTTCTCAATATCAGCTTTCAGCTTCTCTTCAAGGTGGTCATACTCTCCATGCACATGGCACTCTTCTATTGTCCTTTTCACCTCAGAAATCTCACTTTGTAGAGCTTCTCTGTCCTTGTTGGATTCTTCAATCAGTAACAGCATTAAATCAGAAGAGCATTTGTTTAGGATAGCCTCCCATCTTTGTTTAAATTCTGTTTTGTCTTCTCCAAAAGTGGGAAATTTTTTAATTCTTAATCCTCTAGGAATGAGACTTTTTCTCCAATAATCAGACAGTGTTATTGAGTTCAAAAGCAGTCTTGTGTCTTTTTCTAGGAGATGTCTCAGGTTTGTATAAGCTTTGTTCATAGCTTCCTGAGAGGATAGTGTGGCCGGGAGCTCATCCATCAGTGAAGTAGTAGTGATGATTCGTTGTCCGTCTTCAAGTGAGTAAGAAAATGTGTCCATTTTGGAATGTAAGTCTTAGGTCCAAACACAAAATGTGGAGCTGCTCCTCAAAAAGTACTCCCCAGTACTTAGATAAGTTTGAAACAAAAAGAGGAACGCTTCATGGACCTCCAAACATGAGTAAAAGGTAGAAAGAGGTGCTCATTGGTGAAGGGGTCATAGATGCATCGACTTACAGAAAAACCCAAGGCACTCTCTTTTAAATAAAATGCCTTTATTAACTATGGCATGTCAAAAATGGACCTCATAAAACCCCAACGCGTTTCAGCCTTCTGGCCTTCATCAGGGGGACAAACAGAATTCAAATGTAACATGTGATATTATATACAGGAATTCCACCAATAGGGCTTCACCACCTAACCAAGTTAGTGTGAGAAGTGGGCAGTAACATAAATGCACCACAAGATGGTGGTGTGGAAAAAGTTGTATGATAAAAATATTAAAATACTATAAGTTCACACAAAACTACAAAAATACAGTAAAATCAAGATCCTCATTCAATCCAGGGTGTGTAGTGGCTTGCAATGTATAAATCCAAAATGTTTCCCGTTGTTGCAGTTTTTTAAGTCTATTACCTTTTTGTATTGTCTCTGGTATATGGTCAATTCCATGTGCTTGTAAACTGGAGGGGTTGTTGTTATGGAACTCAGAAAAGTGTCTGGCCATCGGATAGTTGGTGTTGCCTGTTCGAATAGCATATTTGTGTTCTGCTAGTCTGTCCTGTAAGCGTCTCTTGGTCATACCAATGTAGAACACGTTACACAGTTGACAAACCAGCCTGTAGATCACAAACGTAGTCTTGCATGTGATAAAATGTCTTATTGTGTATTCCTTGCCTGTATGGCAGTCCAAAAAGATCTAGTTTGACAAATATTATTACAATGATTACATTTGTTGCATTTATAGGAACCCACAGGCCTGGACTCCAACCATGTCCTGGTGGAATGAGGTGGTTGGTAGCTGTGGACCAGTTTGTCCTGGAGAGTGGGACATCGTTTAAAGCTGACCAGAGGTGGTTCAGGAAATATTTGTCTGAGAGTACTATCGCTTTCAATGATACTCCAATTCTTTTTTATGATTTGTTTTATCTTATTAGCTTCATAGCTATATCTAGTGCTAAAAAACACACGATCCTTAGAAGCTTTGGGACAATTTCTTTCCAGAAGCGAGTCTCTCTTTAAATTTTTGGCTCGATGGTAGGCATCTTGTAATGTGTCCTTGTTGTAACCTCTTTCCTGGAATCTTGCTATCATCTCCTCAGATTTGGTCTCAAAATCACAGTCCTGGTCACAGATTCTCCGGACCCTTTGTAGTTGACCAAAAGGAATATTGTCCTTAAGCCACTTGGGATGACAGCTTTTACCATGTAAAACAGTGTTTCTGTCAGTAGGCTTTCTAAACATAGTAGTATGCAAATTTCCCAGACTGTCTTTATATATTGTTGTATCTAGAAAATTTACTTTTTCTTGGCTATACTCCAAAGAAAGCCTAATATTTGGGTTGAGTCCATTTACAAATTGGTGAAATTCCTTTAGTTCAGTCTCAGACCCTGACCAAAACAAACATACATCATCAATATAACGTCCCCACCAAATGATATATTCATAGTACTTGTTAAGTTCAGTATTAAAGATGAAATCCTGTTCCCATTTGCCTAGGTACAAGCCTGCATAGGATGGGCTGTAACAAGCACCATAGCACACCCCTTAACCTGTTTAAAAATTCTATCTTCAAAAATAAAAATATTGTTATTCAATGTCCATTTAGTGAGTGTTATTAAAAACTCACTGGGGGGCATTTCAGTGGATGGACGGTTACTCAGATAGAATCTTAAGGCTGCCAAACCATCTTCGTGGTCTATGTTTGTGTAGAGAGATTCTACATCCATAGTAACTAAAAAGGACTCAGAGCCTATGTTTTTCAGTTGCTTAATTTTAGAAAGAACATCAGTTGTATCCTGGATATAGGCAGGAAGAGTGGGTAAATATTCTTTGATAAAATAATCAATAAATTTAGAAATTGGTTCTGTAAGGCTATCATTTCCAGAAATAACCGGCCTTCCAGGTGGATTATCATAGCATTTATGAATCTTAGGTAGCATGTAAAAAGATGCTATTCTTGGATGCTCATTAAAGAGAAATTTAACTTCTTGTTCAGAGAGCCAGTTTTTCTCTTGTGCATCAGTGAGCAACTGTTTTAATTCAAACTTCAAGTCATCAGTGGGGTTGTATGTCAAACGATTATAAAACTCTGTATTATCGAGTTGGCGGTATGCCTCTTTAACATACATGTCTTTACTCCACACAACAACTGCTCCACCTTTGTCTGCCTTTTTGATTACAATTTCATCATCATTCATCAGGACGTCTAGAGCACATTTTTCTTTATAAGTAACATTATAGTTTTTAGGCTTTTCCTTAGTATTAAAAAAGTTTTCAACATCAAAATTAACTTTTCTTGCAAATGTATTTAATGTAGCATTCTGTACCAAGGGGCAAAATGTAGACTTAGGCTTGAATTGTGCTCTACTGGTAGAAGAATGACTAAAGCTCATAGTAGAAGTGTCGTTTTGCCTATACCATGTCTTCAGATGTAGACTTCTATAAAAGCGGAGAAGGTCAATTTTTGTGTCAAATTCCTTTGCAGAGTAGGTAGGTGCAAACGATAATCCTTTTGATAGCAGTTGTATGCTCTCATTCGACAAAGGTTTGTTGGAGATATTGATCACTGCATGTGTCTGGTCCTGCTGCGAGTGTATCTGGGTTCTGGGTTTCTTCCTACCCCGTCGTGTCCTCCTCTTCCTCGCCCCCGTCCTGTTGTGTTTATTATTTGATTCAGAGAGAACTTTGTGGACACATTTTTTCACAAAGTGCTGCATTTTCATATACTTTTTGGTGGAAAACACAAAGTTTACCTATTTACACCTAAAAAGTTAGCTAATCCAACTTAATAAAGAGTAAACTAAGTTAAAAAAAAAAGTTAAAAGTATCACACTGCCAAAATTATTATTCTTCACTCTATTATACATATGGCAGCTTTTTTAATTTGTCTCAAGACATTTCTGACTGTTTTCAAGAAAACAGATTTGAGCTTGAATTAACTTTGCTACTCGGGGGTAATACTCTAGGTACATCAAGTAAAACCATCTTAACCAGAAAAACTACCAAAAATAAAGATTTAAATCCAGATTGTAAGACATTTAACCAACCTAGAAATGCATTTTTGCTCAAAGTTGGTTTGTAATGTTGTGGTGTTTGACAGTAAATACAGGCTTTACAGTAAATTAATTATAATAATTGTGACTTTTATCATGTGAGAAATATGTTTTTGTTTTTTGTTTTTTATTCACAGAGCTCTAATACACAACAGCACAGCAGCTGTATAGTGTTTAAAAGAAAACTGTTTATGAAAAAACTGTTTATGAGAAGTAAAGTAAAAAGTCATCTGAATTGTAATACTCAAGTAAAAGCACAGATACTCAGTAAAACTACTAAAGTACAATGCTTGAGCAAAAAAAAAAAAAGCAGAAGTAATTTACCTAACTGACTGAAATCTGCACAAATCAAACCTCAGAGCCTCTTGCAGTGAAGTAAGAGCACAAACTTAGCCTCATCTTTGCCTCACTCATGTAGTTAAGTCAGACTTCAGCGTTGTTCTTATGTCCCGGTGAGTTTTCCTCGGTTCAGGAGCGCAGACAGAGCCGGTGGGAGGGAGAGGGAGGGAGAAGAGGAGGGCACTGGGTTTGTTGTTCAAAGCACCGGTTCATCATATGCATTATGAATGAGCAGCGTTTGAAGGCTCTCTCCTCTCCTCCGCTCCGTCTTCTCTCGCTCTATATTTCTCTTGGCTCTTGTGTCTGTGGAGTGCATGCGCTGAATGAGTTTTCTCCTTCACAGAGCTCAGCAGCAGCAGCAGCACAGTTTGGGGCCTCTGATGGCAGATGGAGAGAGATGACATAACCTCACAGTGCACAGGGTGACCTCAGTGCCCTGCTGCGGTCACTTCTCACCTCTGTTTGACCATGTACCAAGAACATTTAGACTCTGGACTAAAAAATCCTTCAAGTGACATTGTCTTACTTTGAAATGCTGTTTTACCTTACCTTACCTTGGTTTGTTCTGGGCATTGACATCACAAAGTGCATCATCTTGCATCTTTAGTTCCTCAACGCAGTTACTCGGTTAACATACCTTTCCCAAAACCTTAAATTTAACAACATTAACTTAACCTAAGCCTAGACCTAATCCTAACCTTACTCAAATAATAAATATAAGCCTTTGCTAGCATAACCACCAATGCAAAGTGATGGTGTATGGCAAAACTGGGTTGGAGAAAAAAAATCAGGCAACCAAGTCTTGTCCCAAAGTTCATTTTCTATGTAGGCATGCGTCCTAGGTTTAATTAGCATGTGGCTAATTTACCAAGGATGCAAGTGTATCCTTTGCTGCCTATCAGCAGACCAACACACCTGCTCCTTAAATAATGTGAAAAGCAACTTTTCTAAACTGTAGAACATGGCCAACATGTTTGTTTAAACATTTCATTTTTCACTCCTTACCTCTAAAGACCCTCCTGTGACTTTTGTAAACCTGGTCTAATCCCCTGGAGTTTCATCATTTTAACCGCGCACATGAAAGAAAACACTCGATTACACACTGTTCTCTGCTCTCTGCTGCGCGCCACAAGTCTGTGTCGTCTCTGTTTTTCCTGCCACATCATGCGACAGTGAGACAAATAATCATTGTAAATGTCCTTAAGTCTGTGACCTGTGTGACCCAAATCTTTTTTCTAAACTTTCCCATTCCTCTAAACCTAATCACCATCTCTTCAGAACTGATTTGTTTTCTCAGCATCTTCTGTTAGTTGAAACTTTGAACACTTTCTAAGAAACCATGAATGATCTTAGTTTTATTGACATGCGAGTTCACTCAGTCTAAGGCACTTTTATGATTTTTGCTCAGTAGTTTGTCCACAGGCCAAAGCTCCTCTGACAGCTGATGCATGGTCACAGAACCTCTTCAATAATGTAGTTACTTTACTGTTGCATAACTCATCAACATTTAGCCATCTGTTAATTTGCTTCGTTTCCCAGAATGCCGATGGGCCCGTCCGATCACATGTGCAGTGTGACAAATGGTGCGGGTTCCTTCAGGGTCCATCAGCACATCTCACACACAAAGAGCTTTCACAAAGTCCATATTTATCTGACATTTAAAGTATCCAGGGGCCACTGAACAACTGCAGCTTTATTTGAACAGGGAGATCCAGCTTTTACAAGGGACAAAATATCAAGTAGTGGGCCGTAAAAACATTTATAGGTAAATACATAATCATTTATAGCATCAGATAACTTTCCAGGAGGATGATGGCAGAGTTGGGCAAGTGACTTTGAGCCAATCATACATTTGTTAGGACAGGGTTTCCAAACTTTTCAGACCTGGACTTCTCAAAATTACCATGCAGCGACTTACGAGCCCCAGGACAAAATGATGGTTGTAAAGATTTTATAATGTAAAACCATTCAAAACTGGCGTTATTTGTTTTAATTCTCTTATCGATTGAAATCTTCCAAGGACCTTATATCATTTCACACTTGGCATCACTGGATAGTTCAAGTTTATTGACCATTTTGAATTAAAAGTTGTTTTATTATTGTCATTTTTAGTTGTTTCTATCCAAAACATTCAACCCTATCTCACAAGAAAGTGTATATACTGTATACCACAACATATATTAATTTCATATAATTAACATAACTTCACAGCTTTTTGTTGCAGCTTCAGTTCATTACTATGCTGGTCATGTGTATTTATGAATATTGACAAAATCCTTTTTCTAATCTTAAACTAGACCAACCCGCAGCCATAAACCATTTTAGTAAGTTGAAGCCTAAACTTACCCGCTAAACCCCCAACCAAATTCAGGATTATTTTACGTTTGACTTTTCATAACATTGTACATTGTTGTTGTATTGCCAAATCAAGACCATCTTAGTCGTTTATGCAATTATCAGTGTCTACGTGATCTTATTCTGTAATCTATAAATTTCAACTTTTGCTCATCTTTTTCTTCATACATTAATCACTTATTTGCTGAAAAAATATGATGACACAAAGCTAAACAAGCATTAAAGGAGACCTATTGTGTTTTTCCCAACTATTAAGTAAGAAAACAGAACATATGCAGATCAGTAATTAACCTTTTGTTCATTGTAAAACAGAAAATGTATCTAAAACGACTTGAAAATAGAAACAGGTCTATTGACTTCCTGTTCAAAATGGCCGAACTCTTCACTTTAAAATGTAACTGTAAGAAGCAACAGATTTTAAAATAACTAGTTATTATTGTTGGAAAGTGGCTATGGAACAGTTTTGGACCATATATGCTTCACTTTGAGTATTATAATCTTTTGAATTATAACAAGTAAATACAGACCAGTGGGAGGGGATAGGTGGTAGGTGAAAACATTTTGATAATCAAGTCAATCAAGTGGGAAAGATATCTATGAACAAATAAAGTAATGAGTCAAACCATTTGTGTTCACTGTGTTGAGAGTTTGTGTTTGCCTCTGGAATGTGGTTTTCCCAAACAATTCCTAATGTGTGGAATCTGCAGCGGCCTGTGGAAGCGTCAGACGGAGCGTTTGTTGCTCTGCTCAGATGGTGAATCCCATTATGTAACGGCCCTCTGCCGAGAACTGACGATCAGGGAGCAACAAGCATGAATAAAATATACACATCCCCTGGCTCTAGCTCTCTCTCTTTCTCTCTCTCTCTCTCTCTCTCTTTCTCTCTTCTTCTTTCTTTCTTCTCTCTCTTTCCCTCTCTATCCCTTTCAATCTGTCTCAAAATAATTACTATATTCTTTCTCAATTTTATCCCATTTCTGCTCCATCTCTCCATTCTCTCTTGATCCCACTCCTCCCTCTTCTTTTTGTTATTCACCCTCTCTCCCCTCCCCCTCTTCTCTCTACCTCCCTCTTCTTAATCTTATATCACACTCTCTCGTTCATTCTTTCTCAATTTTCTCTTGTATCCCCTCCCCCCTCCCCTAGCTCTCCTTTTCTCTCTCTCCTCTATCTGTCTCTCATTTTCTTTCTTTTTCTTTCTGGCCCCCTCCTCTCTCTCTATCTCTCACTCCTTCTTTTCTGTTTACCTCCCTCTCTCCCTGTCTTCTCTCTTCTCTGCTCTCCCTCACTCTTCTCTCTCCTGTCTCATTTTCTTTCCCTCTCTCTTTCTATTTCTCTCTCTCTCTTCTGACTCTTCCCCTCTATCTCTCTCTGTCTCTCTCTCTCTCCCTCTCTCTCTCTCTCTCTCTCTCTCTCTCTCACTCTCTTTATCTCTATCTCTACCTATCTTTTCTTTTGCTCCATCTCTCTCTGCCCCCTCTTATCTGACTCTTCCTCTCTCTCCCTCTCTTTCTCTTCTGACTCTTCCCCTCTGTCTTTCTCTACTCTCTGCCTCTCTTTCTGCCCACATCCTCTCTCCCTTCTTCTCTCTCTCTCCCTCACTCTCCCCCTTCCTCTTCCTTTCCCTCTCTCTCCTTTTCTCCCTTCCTCTCTCTCTCTCTCTTGTATAAGGTGCAGCAGATATATAGGTCAGTGTGTGGAGGCTGCCAGACTCTCTCTGTCTCTCTCTCTCTCTCTCTCTCTCTCTCTCTCTCTCTCTCTGTCGTAGCACAGAGTCAGACACAGACCAAATGCTCGCCCAGACGGAGCTTTTCAAAGATCCTCAGAGGACCAGGATCTGTCCCTCTGTCCACTCTGTCTCTCTCTCTCTCTCTCCAATACTTATGCATGAAAAATCCAGACAGACTGCTTTTTATAAGGCAAAGAACTGTATTTTCTACCTCAAAAGCGATTTGTTGTAAAGTGCACTTTGAAGAAGACAAATTGTGCTTGTATTTAGTAATAAACTATGACCTGTGTGGAGCAGCATTTTGCATTTTTGTTTTTGTGACTGTTTTAGGGAAGGATTCTGATATTGATTATTTATATGGATTTTGAAAAGGGGAACACCTGAATGACTCTGTGCTGTTCAAGACGGCTGCAAATCAACCCAGGGTCTGTGGATTTAAAACAGCACTTGTGAATGACCGACTGAAGGATTACACCAGAAAGTGGCACAGAAAAGATTGGTTTACATTTGGTTCAGTCCTGAGGAACTATTTTAGCCACAGGACTGATTATGTTGGACGGTTTGTCATGTTACTGGTTGTGTTGACGCTACCTTGTGATTTCAGGACTCACTGATTGATTGTGATCGAAGTCGAATTAAGTTAAGGACAACCGAAAAATGGATTATAATAATTTATCCCACACCACTCTCTTTCCATCCTCCAGGGAGAACTGTTTGGCAGTAGTCTGTCTTTTATCTCCAATGCATTCGACTGTTCTTCATATCACTTTAACAGTAAACATCCAGTGTTTTGGCTTTTACTTCCAAACATACTCCTCAGACTCACACACTCATATTCAGTACACTCCACATGCCACCTCTTTCTTTTCTTTGCCCGACACACTACTCACACAAAAATCCCATCACATGACATGTGTTCTGTGTTTAGTGGCGTTGTTGTGTTTTTGTATGTTTGCATTTCACGAGTGGCGGCGCGCATAAAAGTGCCGCGGCCCCGGAGGCTCACTCCCAATGTAATTTAGTTGTGACAATGAAACACATTTTTCTGTTCTGTTAATTGTAACAAGTGGATGGTTTTAAATTACCAATTTTTATTGTTAAAAATGTCATTACACGAAAATATATGTTTTACTTGGAATATGAACTTTTGACAATCACAAGGACATGCAGACAAGTAGGCGGGCACCTACTACCTGTAGGTGAAAACAAGGACTTTCTAGGGACTCAAGCATCAAACGATGTGCTTAGAAGCTGTTTATTTCAATTGTCAAACTTTAACGTTAGCATTGACCCAATTTTTTATTGACCATATTTTGTCCCGCCCACTTTTCTAGGATTTGCACTTCCTGTTTAGCTCTGCTATGGTGGTTTACATGTTTGTCTGTCTGTCTTCTGGGGCAGTTTCAAACATATGTCATGACAGTTAAAATAAACCATCGTCTGAAGTCTACAGGCTAAATGCAGCTAAACAGGAAGTACACTTCCTAGAAAAGTGGGCGGGACAAAATAGGGTCAAAAATACACTTTGTTCCTTTGGTGAAATATTCTCAAATGAAAAGTATTTACGTTTTCAGAAAAAACACCAAACTGCCATTATTAAGTATTTTTTTCATTTTAGACTGAGGCATGAAACCCAAGAAATGACTAAACAAGAAGTATGAACATACGGCAGGAAGTCAGATTTTGAAAAAAACAAGCCAACTGACTCAGTGCACAATTGCAACTATACAACTTTCAAACATGCATGAATCAATCCAATACTGTAACTAAAGAAATGATTATGATAATTAACAAAAAACTCAACTCAAGGCTTTAAAACTGTTATTTCTTTGATCAGATTTTTTAAATAATGTTTGGGTAATCTTTATTGTCCTGTGATCAACATGCCATTACTCAAAAAGTCCCTGCCAAAAGCATGTAATATGTAAATGAGGATGTTACAAGCTCGGGTGGGTTCCTCTACATTCCTCTTCCTCCTCGTGCTTCTCAAACACACTTGTCAGCTCTTTTCGGTGCTGGTGAATTGCTTCCTAATAACACGGTTTATAGTCCGCTGTCTGCAGTGTCTGAAGCGTGCAGCACCATGTTTCCATCCCACAGTTATCATTAGGGCCGCGGCTCTCTTTTTATCTGTGAGAGTCTGTTTTACAGCCGGGACAGAGCACAGGAGAGAGGCTGTTCTCGTGTTGTACAAGTATGGAAAAGGTCTTAAGGCCAGACGCTGCAGGTGAAAAGGAAAACAATACATTTAAAGTTATTAATGTGAAACTTGTGCTGTAAAAATGGATTACAAGTGTTTAATCGTGTCAAAAAAGGACACAGGATCAGCAAATACCAAGTTTCAATATATTGATAATACATTTTGTTGATTTGTTGTTTTTTACTGAGTTCATTTTGGAAACCATTATTTATAATACTCAGGATTATAGCAGTGGTCCAGATGAAGGCACAGAACACAATGTATATTTTCTTTTATTTTTTAAGTGATCCATACTGTGGTGAGAAATGCTTTTATTTTTAAGTTTTCTTGGTGTTCAATAAAATCTATGCATAAATTATCTGAACTGAAATTGGAAACTTTTGCAGGACACCTTAGGCCAAGCCTCAGGACTAAAGATTAAACCCTAAACCAAAGGACGTCTATTAGGCTCGGTAACGTGACATAATACAGCATCAGAATGTTCAGTTGGTCCTATGTTAAACCAATGGAGAATTTAAAGTGTTAAATACCGAAAATAGCATTAATTAAATCATATTCTGACACAGAGTGATAGATAAATTTACCAGTAGTGAACCAGCAGTTTATTGGACTGTTCTACAGCTGTTTTTTCTTTACTTTTTTATCGTTTTGTCTAATGTATTCTTATGGAAGTTCTGCTAAACTGACAAACTTGGTGTTGGCAGACAGTCAGATTGTAAATAGGAAAATAGAACTAGAACCATTAGACTCAGTAGTCTCTGTTGGTCCTGTGCTTTGATCTCTGTAATAAAATGTATTGTATGTGTGTGTGTTTGTGGGATGTTCTTTTGTCAGCTAAAGGCAAACCTATGATGCATCAAATGGCTATTTGATTTAAAACACAACAACAAGAATCTATATCTACTGTATATATATCTATATCTACACATATATACAGTGGATGGGACAGAATAAGGTCACAATAGAAATCACTAGATTAGAACATTGTGATATTATCTCTTTGATATTTTATAACAAAGAAACTGCAAATATTGACTTAAAGCAGAACTAAGCAACTTCAGTGGTACTGCTCGCCCTACTGCTCTCTAGTCAACTAAGTCTAAACCTAATATTGTTTATTTTCTAATATTTGCATAACGCAGGTTTGAAATAAGGTAGCAAAAACACATCCAGCTAAATTTAAAAAAAAAGAAAGAATCAGGGTTTCTTAAGAAAGATGCCATATTTTGTACGGGAGACAGAGAGTCGACACATGCTTCAAATTTCCCAAAATACACATGTAACCATCATCACAGAGACAAAGACATTTAGCAAGGTGAAAATATCCCGCTTTAACACTGAGAGAGTACATACGGTCTTGTTCCTTGCAGTGTTAAATTAACTCTTGAGATAGAGCTGAAATTACTCTTATATATTAACTCAACACAAGCTTGAGTTAATTTACCTCCATCTCAAGAGTTTCCTTAGAAATGTAGAGAACAGAACTGTATAGGTCTGGGCTATTCAAATGTATGTTTTGGCCCAGCTTGATACAACAGACCTTACACAACTTGTGTAGTTTTGTGATTCAGTAGCTTATAAAATATTTGCCAGATTCTGTTATTGTCATTTAAAGCAAGAATATCTGCAATAAAATGTGCCTTGTATCTACGTTTCCTGCATTTTTAATTACTGTACCTGGCGACCTCATCAATTTCTGCATTTTTTGTCTACATTTTCTTCACAACCTGATTCGACAAACATTTACCGCAGGGACTGTCACAGCAAACACATCCTCATTAGAAAAACATGAGCCCCCGTCATATTTGCTCTATAATCACCTCCACATACCATAACAGTCAGCTTTTTTAGCCTCCACATTCACTTACTACAGCCGTGTCACTCCCCACTGGCTCCAAATGGCAGCACATCAGCAGTGTCCATACATAATGCATCCTGAAGCTATGGGCCTGGGGTTTTAACAGGCGGGAGTCGGGACCCCCCCTGGGCCCACCCCATCGCTCTTTGTGATGCATTACAGTGCATTAATGCCTGTTTTATTGTTGTTCTAATGGGCTCGGTGGCTTTTCGGATGCCCAGGGACCGCTCTCTCTCTTGGCCCGGTCCTGCTGTTACTTACACCGACTCTTTTTGTTATGCAATGTCACTGTAATGAAAGAGGAAGAGGGCAGGAGCGAGAGTTTGTCCATTTAGCAAACTCATGTAAAGTGCCGGTGAAGATCCCAGAGGAAATTGGGGTTTGAGTGAAGTGTTGGGAGTTTAATGCCGACAAATGAAACGGAATAAGTGATCAGACGCTTTCTAAATAACAAATAAATACACACGTTGTTAAAACTATCACGGTAAAAGTCAAGCAGTGTTTCTCAGACTTCTGGTGGCATGCAATGTCCTCCACATTTCTATGATTTACATAATTGATTGCCAGTTTTAGATTTGTTCCTCATTAGAACTACTTTAGCAGACTCTATAGCTTATGAGACCACATTCAGAACCTAAAATAGGCAAAACACAACTTTTTTTTTGCTGTTACAAAAGCTAATTTGAATGAAAATAATCTACGTCTCACTGCAAAAGGTCAGACCCTCCTATGGCCTTCTCCTAATGGTTTTCCAGCAGCCAGCTTCATTTAAAACGTATCTGTGGTTGGAGTTTGGGGGGTTGGCGTAAGCCCATAAAAGCATGTCTTTTCCACCAGGGCCATATTTGAATCCAGACGGCAATCTTTGTGTGTAAAATATTCTCACCATAACAAGCTCATTTCTGCATGTTAGGCTGGTTAACTTATTATTTTCTTCATTTATTATAATATTTACCAAGAACACAAATGTTGACACAAGCTCCTCAGAAAATCAGATTGTTCTTATGTATGAAATGTAACTTTTAAGAATTCAATGACATTTTGACAAGTTTGTCTTGTGATTTGTGTGTTGTATGAGACGTGTGAAATATGGTATGTATATTATGTATTATGAATGAGAGTGACCCTTATTGTTCTAAATTTTATTGAATGTGTTGTACTGCATCATGTATAGTTTTATTATTGCACCCCAGGGACTGCAGGTGGAAACTAGCTGTTTAGCTATAATCAGGTGTAGATCATCTTTGTTTATTGCATTATGTCTCTGTACATTGTCCCTTAAATAAAAACTAAACTAAATAGAGGTCTGTAACAGTTTCAAGTTAGAAAACCATTTAAATTGTCTTAACATGCATCTGTTTTAGCAGATAATAGCTTTATATGACTAAACATGATGTTTTCAGTCACAAAAACAGATTAAATTGTAGAATTACAAATTGAAAGCATCAGTGATCACCATATTTTCTTTGCACCCCCAAAGTGGGAGTCAGGGCTGATTTAGAAGATAAAGATGTCATTCTACAGTCAAATCAACCATTCTGGAACCACTCACTGTCTGTTCAAATACTCCTGACAAACTCTTATTTATTTATGTATTTTATGATTATTTAATAAAACTTTTGAATGAGCCTCCTCTAATTTTTTTTTAATTTTTTCATTTATTTTTTAAGTTCTTAAAAATCGATACAGACCATCTACAGGAAATTAGCTGAAGCATCTCTGCCTTTGTGCTTAATGTAATTACTTACACTGTCCTTAATAAACATAAACATCATTATTATTGACATTAGCTCTTTAGAACTTTCTAGTAGCATTGCTCTGGCCCTATTTAGTGCCACCAGCATGTTTCCTATACTTACTAAAGAACTTTGATGCAGAATTCTATTTCGGATTTTATTTTGTACAAGTTTGTTGTTTGTTTTGTATTCGAGGCATTTAGCATCAGAGGAAAAACTACATAGCCTCAGCTTCATACAGACCCCAGGCTTTTGTTTGTGTTCAGTTTGAGTTGTAGCTGTTTAACCCAACTCGCAGAACATTTACTAATATTCTAGTTTAGCATCAACCAAGAATGCTCCACAGAGAAGATATGGGCTAAAAGTGTTATCACATTAATACTGTTACTCTTCATGACTGAGCACAAATACGCTTTTATTAGTCAACACCAGAGGCTCAGCTAAATGTCTAAAGTCAAACTAACTGGGCTTAATCTGACAATGATTGAAGAGGCACATGTGGTCAGAACATTCAGACCTTTCACACTGTGTTTCAGCTTTTGTCATGCAACATTCAGCCTGGTTAATGTTTCTGTTTCAGCAGCAGAAGAAAGAGAAGAAAAGCAAAGCACACAAGGCGTCAATGTACCATTTTATTGGACTTATATAGAAATACTTAAAAAAACATGAATTAGCACCATTACTTAAGTCTTACTTTTATCATGTATAACTTTAAATGTCAGAAAAATAAAACTCTTGATACATTTTCAAATCTTGTCTCAGCAAATATAATATTAGTATTCGACCATGAGGTTAAAGGCCCTTTATCATAAAATAAAATATACTTTGTTCTTAAACTTTGCTCAATAAAGTACATTTACGCTCAAGTAACGTCACCTACATATACATAAACAAGTGGTAAACAAATGTATTAAAATAGAATTACTAAAACTATAGTGGTGCAACAGAAGCCTGTAATTCCCACTGGATTCTAATTCATACAAATTTTAGAAAGCATAAACGGTTTCTTTGTGTTCAACTTACTAAGTTTTGTACATTTCAATGTTTTGTAATAATATAGAATAAAATATGCTTTATATTACTGAATAGAAAATATGCTGGGTGAAGCAGAGTCAAAAGACATTTTTTGCTAAACCTATAAAAACTCCATCCCAACAGAATACTGTCAAATGCAATACACATGGTGAGGACCAGGGTTCCTCCCACAGTCGTAGAATATTAAAATAATACAGTGATCACTGCCATAAGGCCATACTACAAAATAAACAATATTTCAACCCAGCTACAAAAAGTTCACTGAACTTAAATTAAAATATCTGTAAACATCTTTGCAATAAGAAATATAATCTTTCAAGTCAAAAAAAGAATAAAATACTTCAATCTGTATGAATGTCATTAAAACTTTCAACTTGCTGAAATTGATTCTATACATATATATGTAGGATATGTTGCGCTCCCTCGTGTGGTTACAGCTGCAGTATCGTCCGCGTCCTGTAGGAGTCCCACGCCCTCCGCACTACATTTGGGAGGCTTGGCTAAAAACCTGCTTCCACCAAGAGACATGTGCTGCTCAGTTTGTGTAAGAAACAAAAGACTTTTCTATTAGGACTCTCGATAGACGACTGGAGCGAGAGTGAATGTTCAAATCACCCACATCAGATAAAAAGAGATCACTTCATTCGTTTTAGGCAGCAACACAATGATTTCCGAATGAAAGGGTGGGGCCAGGCATGCTGCAGTGCACTGATCTCAAGTCGAGTGATTTTTATGAATTGTTTGCACGTTTGATTGAGCACAACCAGCTGCCAAAAAGCATGTGCAGCGACTGTTTTGTCATTGTGCATGGGGAATGACAACCTTATCATTGCCTTGTGGCGCACACACCCACATCTGAGAAACTAGGTCAGGAGGGTTTTTGAGCTGCACTGTACCTCTTGGTGGAAACAACATCAGTCTCTAGGTTTGATCCCACCGTGTCCTTAACAATTCTTAAATATAGAGTACAATTTACTAGAACTATTGAGTACTATGCTGTAATATTCAAACATGCACTTAGATGTTGAAAATATTCCCCACACGCTACAGTATATTATGAACAACTATACGACGGAGCCCAAAAAAGAGGTCTGTCCCCTCACCTGATACTGCAGCCTCTTACATACATATATATGTACACTTTAAAGCAGATTCAAAGAAGAAAGAGTCACTTGTTGCTATTGTCGAAGAAGGGAAGGGGGAGGTCTCACTCTCTGAGATACAGTCACAAAATAAGTTCTTATGAAAATATACGAATGGCCTGAGTGACGCCAGTGTGGCAGACGGGGCACCTGGGTTCGTTCCTTTCGCAGATGCGGTTGGCACACTCCATGCAGAAGAGGTTATGCCCGCACGGTACCAAAGCGGCGATTACCTCACTCTCGAAGCACACGGAGCAATCGCGGCTGCCCTTTCTGCTCGTGCCCGATGACGTAGAGGAGGAGGAAGAGGCGGAGGACGAAGCCGACGAATCGCAGGGGATCCCGGGGAGGTGCGGCCCGGGCAGAGAGGCTATGGCGCTGGAGAAGGAGGAGGGGAAGCTGAGGGAACCGCCACCTGGGTCGCTGCGCACTCTACGGGCCAGCGGGTGCTCTCCGACTCCCCCCGTATGGCTGTGGAGAGGTGGGGAGAGCCTGGGCTGAGGTGTGCCGCTGCTGCTCACCCTTCTCCCGTTGTTATTATTGTTATTGGCGGAGAATATGGCTGAGGTGGAGGTGGGGGAACTTCCTCCGGTCGATGTGGGGGTCATTCCTCTTTCATACTGGGACCACAAGAGTCCTGGTGGGGCAGGGGTGGGGTCAAACGTGGGTGAGGAATCAAACGCCATGCTGGTTGAATCTGGAGATATGACGTCACTCCCGTAGACAAAACCGTTGGCGTTGTTGATGTTGTTGTTATTGTTGTTGCCATTGTTGTTGTTGTTTGTGGTGTAGCTCAGCGCAGGACTCGGGGGGCTGTAGTCGGCCATGCGAGAGCTGCTGTTCCCAAAGTAGGAGTCTGTGGAGGCACTGCCCAGAGAGAAGAGGAGTCATTACGGTAGTTTGAGAAAGGCTTGCGCACCGAAGACGGAGTCATGGTGTTGGCGCCCGGTTTGGACCACAAGGAGGCGTGGTTGTGCAGATCGAACCCAACATCTGTCCCGTTGGCGTGGAAGTCGTTGTCGTCCTGCAGTTCAATAATCCCGCCTGTTCTCATGGCGATGTGGGCTTCGATTTCCTCCCGGGCGCGGTCCACGTTTTCAGGCATGCCAGTCACTTCGAAAACAGGCTCTTTGTCTCTGCTGGGAGTCACTATGTATGTATGAGTCTGCTGCTGGATGCGCTTGATTGTCGCACCTTTAGGGCCCACTACCAGCCCCACCACGCGATAAGGCACCCGGACTTGGATAGTGGTCTGTCCGGGCAGGTTTGGGGGTCCCGGGATTGGGGTACCGCTCCCATTCACGCTGGTGTTTTTGTTCCTGGACGCACGGATCATGGAGAAGTGTTCGGCTGCGGAGATGATTTCTCTCCTGGCCATGGCCACATCCTCCCTGCGTCCGGTCACCACGAAAACAGGCTCTTCTCCTCTCACCGGGGTCTTGATGTAGGTGTTAGTCTTGGCGCGCAGTGCTTTGATCTTGCAACCTAGAGGCGAAAAGAAAAGAGAAAGGAGTGCGTGAGTGCATGTCCCTCAAAAAATAACAGATCAAATTGGGTCATAGGGTGAAGCTTCTTATCCGAAACAGCTGCTATGTGTTTTTTATTGTGTCTCAAATGGACTCAGGAACAGGGAGATCCCACCCTTTTTTTGTGGAGAAATTCAAACCACATGCACCGCTACAGAGCCACAATACAAAATACCTCCCAGCAGCAAAGCATTTTGGATTTACAAACACTAACAAAACATCTCTCTATTGGACAAGCACTGGAATAAACTTTTAAATACAACATAATCTTTCATTTTTCTGCAGTGTGTAGCATAAACCTCTTTTGTGATCCAAGGAATGAAAAAGGAGAGAGCAAACAGACTAGAATGACATAATTAGGAAGGCACAGACAGTAGTGGGACATGGTGATGTAAGGCATATGCATTGATTCTACTAACGCTATAACATTATAAGTCAAACAAGAATATGCATACAGCTAAATAATCTCCAAAATACTCATTCCTTTGTTTGCATGTGACCCAGTTTTGCCAGTTTATAAACAAATGCTGCTGTAGTGTGATACAATTTTGATTTAGGGGCATCTGGTGGCATTGCAGATGAAGATTTTTTTCCGCATTTGTAACCAAGCACCAGCCAGAATCGCCCTGCAGCTTTGCTTCTCACTGCTGGATGCTTGTGTCAGCTTAGGTCTGTGTGTGTGGACTGCAATCGCCAGTCTAGCGCCTTGGGGCAATGCACAGGATCGTGACTGTTGTCCCAATTTGATCCTCCTCCTGCTACTGCTGCTGCTTCTGTTGCTCGCTCTGACCACTTAACGTCATAATAATCATAATGAAAACAAACGAGGGGACTGCACTGGAAGACGTCGTTACGCACCTACATCTGGCTGGGGTCAAGTCGAGAGCTATTTTGAACTGACTGCCATGTACTCTGTGACCTAGTTGTCCTCATTTGCCAGATAATTACAGTAATAAACCGGCAGCGCTGCAGACACTCAAGCGAATTGTGTCAGGAGCGAGTCCTCAATTTCAATGTGAAGTTGTCTAAGCCCTGGCTTTGTCATTGCCTTTCAAACGACACCTAAAAACTCATTTGCAACAATAAAAAGTAAAGTAAAGCTTGGTTTAAAGTGCTTCAGATTGTAAACACTTACTCGTGCGTCTTTGTCCTGCATTCACGCCTGTTTTGCGAATTATTATGAATGGACCAAAACACTAGTGGATTACGCTGCGCCCTACTACAGTCTGCTAACGCACAGTCTAGCCTTGTACGCAGTGAGGACCACGTTGTATGCGTGAAACACCGCAGCAAGCGACAGAAATCCGTCAAATCAAACAGCGAAAAGCCAAACTTTGGATCTGTGTCGATGCTGTGAAGACTCTCCACGCTGCCAGCTGCCGCCCACTTCTGTTTATTTATAGTAGAGGAGGAACAATGTGTGACTAAGTGGCCAGACAGTAGCGTATAACTCAACTTTAAGATTGATAGGAGCGATACGGGAGGCGCAAATTGATCAATCAACGCTAATTTACGAAGTGTAGAGGCATTTTTACGCGCGACAACTCCCGTGCGTAATACAACCGCACAACACCACAACAGTCGCCAAAAAAGCTCACCTTGTCTGCCCACAATCTCCGCCACATGTTCCGAGCTTGGCACCGGCACGCACTCGGTCATGTTGACGCTCTTCTTGCGTGGCTCGTTGCTGTCGTAGAGGCTGTTCTCGTCGTTGTCCAACCGAGCAAGGAGAGCTGATCCAGGGCTATCTGCAGAGCCCGTTGGTCGTCCAGTGCGTCTCCCTGCTGCTGCTGGTGGTGGTTGTGGTGGTGGTTGTTGTGATTGTGGTGGTTGTGGTGGACCGTGCCGCTGTCTGTTGCGAATAGCGAGCTGGGCATCTTCTTCTCCAGTCGCGTCTCCTCCTTTTGGGATTTGGGGTAAAACTGGGAGAGGAAGTAGGCGAGGAGGAGGAGAGGAGGAGAGAGGAGGGTAGGAGCAGGATAAGGAGGGGAGAGGCGCCGGTTTTGGTGACAGGACAAGCGGCCAGTGCAAAGTCAAAAAATCAGTGCTGGAGAAATGAAAACAAGGGGGCGAGGCGAGGAGGAGTTGTCAAAAACACACATCCACACTCCTTTTAGGTTGTATCCCGTCGCAGCAGTGGCACGGGGCAAGTCGTCAAAAGCGAAAAGAAACACAAACACACAAAATAGAGAAACATCCAAAGCTGCACGTTGCAAATATTCCCGTCAAAACAAAACAGCACGCCCAGTTGTTTTTTGCTGGCTCGCTCGCTTTCTTCCCTCACACTCCTGTCGTGTTCTCCTGCTGCTGCTGCTTCTCTGTCTGGGTCTGAGTCCTCGAAAATCGGCTAGACACAGAAGATGCGCCGGGTGACGTCACTGGGCGGGGACGATGCGGCGCTCGGAGCTCGCTGGGCCCGGGCGCGCGACGATTGGCCGGGCCGTGCGGAGGGGGCGGGCGCCAGGAGCCAAGACACGGCCCATTCTTTGTTCTCAACCTACCTCTTTGTACCCCCCCTTCCTCCCTCCTCGCTCTCGCCGCTGATTTTTGGTTGTTTTTGTCTGTTTGGTTGCAGTTTTTTTCTTTCTCTCTTTTTTTTTCTCTTCTTTCACTGAATTTTGGTCAGACGTGCGCACCTTCACGCAAACTAATGAACTAAACCCAATAAACTTAATCAATCATTTGTCATGTTGCGTGCGTTTGAGGATGTTTGTTTTGCTTTAAGGCTTCGAGTGTCTTCTTTGTCAAACTAAGCAATCAAATACAATGTTTTTCCCCCTTTCTCTTTATGGATTTAGTCGTTTTTACGCACAGACTGTAAAGTGGAACATGACGGGCCACTGCAGGTCACTGAGTTTATCTGGGGAGACGGGAGCAGGGTGGGACAATGCGGTGAGCGAGTGGAAATCCATAGCGAGGGATAATCTGTTTTGCGTTTAATTCTGGGATTCGTTTTTTTTTTTTTTTTTTATGCGTGTGTGTGTCTTTTCTTTTCGTCCCATAATAAAGATAATGCTGGATTTTACAGCTGACGTTATAAGCCAATACATATTTTTAAATACAAGGAGAATCAACTGAAAATATTGTTAAAATGCAGTGTTGAGGCTTGGTGATTGCAAATGTGTGTGTTTTTTTTAGATATTCCATGACGAATTATAATGTCTATCTAACCGTAACCTTTCATTTGGAAGTATGACATCATCACGTAGCCTAGTGCAAAACATACACAGTACCTATCATAATTTTCAGATTCAAAACCACCAAAGTCAATGTCTTTATGAGCAATATGCCATTCAGTGTCCCTCATTAGATATTTTTTTAACATTAATATTTTGCTTATCTTGTATTATTATTAGATTATGGTGCAGCTGTTTTGAAGATATTGGGGGCGTGGTTTGAGTTAAGAAATATATTCTGTTTTTGTTGGCTTGAGAAATACATTACACTTGCCTTCAGTTTTTGATTGATATTTTTATTGTTCGTCGCAGTGTTATCATTTTGGATTACGTTCATCTGTCGAGCTATTTAGATTTTTTTTAATACTCAATTCAACTTAATTTCAATACAACACAGCTGACCAAAGTGCTGCACAGGTTCAATACAATACAACATAGTTAACATATGACAAAATAGTACATTAAAATCAAATGAACATACAGCATAGCACCATAATTCTTTGACTATACCTGATTTTTTTGCTGCCATTTTTGTCTAATTCAGCACAATACATGAATGAAGATGTTTTGTTTGTTGTTGTTGTTTTGTAACATTACAATATGACTCTGTTATACTACAACCCATTTTTATGCATGAGCTAGAACGTTGTCGTATCATAGACAGTTGTTTACTTGTTGTTGAGTTGTTTATCGGGTTTATTTAAAAAAGTGACATAAACAGATAAGGGCTGCAACAAATGATTATAATGCTAATCGATTAGTTGGGTTTTTTATTCTTTCGATTAGTTGTTAGAACATAAAAGTCACTTGAAAACAACATTTTTGCCAAATCTGAGCTGAGGTGCACTATAAAAATGTACCACTTAATAAGATAACAAGTGCTGAAAATGTTAATCTTGTTTTGAGTAGGTTTTGACTGTCTTAAGATGTGATTTGCAGATGGAACTAATATATAAAAAGTAAATGATAAACAAATCTCACTTGAAAACACACAGAAAAAGGTCATTTCACTTCAGATAAGAATTAAACTTGCTTGTTCCACTAGCAAATCATAGCATGAATGTGAAATTATGCCAAAACAAATATATTTGACCTAATTCAGGCATTTTTAAAATATCACTTATTAATCTGTATTTTTGCCAGTGTAACAGTTTGAGAACGTTCTGGAGATGTGAAAATAGTGTTTACTCAAAAAACAAATATAAACACAATTTTAATTCTCATCATCATCAATTCTCAGTAACCTTTGTACTGTCATGTTGAACCAAAAAATCAGTAACGATGTACGATACAAATTATTTCAATAATCGATTAGATGTGATTAATCCAATAACTTTTTGCAGCCCTATAAATAGATACTGTTAATTGGACTTGCTTATTTTGTTATTTTTATTATACTGAAAACACAAAATTCATCTTAAAAACAATAACAATAACACAATTAGTTCCACGTGTGTCTCTTTAAGCCGGTTTTAATACATCCGTTTTTGTGTCTTTATTATAAAACACAATCACGTGTTAAATTTGCCTTTGTATTTTCCTCATTAAACCCCGGGCTGTTCATTTTTACAGTATTTTAATTGGACTACTTCTTCTTCCCGGCAGGACTGGTGTATGAATCGTCGCACCTATAGATCCCCGCCGTGCTTTGTGCTGTGGAGGAATGACATCATCTCTTCCAGCTCCGAGTCGAGTGGATGACCTCATTGCCTGCTTCAATCAGACTCTCACCTCTTCAGAAAAAAAAAAAAAAAAAAAAACAGGTACACACAAATCCAATTCTCCCTTTGCGTTGGCTATACGTCTAAAATACAGTAAGTGATCCAATCGTGACTAAACATGAGCTCATTGTCTGTCTGTTCCATTACTTTACATCAGCCAAACCACAAACCCATGTCCACTTAACCCGGCAGAGGTCACAGGGAGGATGACCTAAGCACCTAAACAGCACGACTGCATTGATTTGACACTAAAAAGACACATAATGGCAATAAAGGTAAAACAAAATGAGCCTAATGTCCGCCACATGATGCAACGCGGCGCAACACGCTCAGACGTATAAGAAGAAGAAAAAAAGAGGAGGAGGAGGAGGAGGAGAAGTGGGGGAAGGTGCCGGGACCCAGAGTAAACAACATGTGGGATGACAAAAGAAGCGTGTGCAAATGGACTGATAGAGAAATACGGATTTTTTTTAAAGTAGCAATTATAGTATGTGTTTTTGTGATTAATTTAATAAAATGAGTTTGTTGATATTTTGCGTAAAAGAAAAATGAAGGCAGAAGTGAATAGGAAATTGGGTTTAATCGCAGAATAAATTACAAAATGTGGAAAAATCAAGAGGTTTTTTAACAAATGACACTCAGCTACTTGTGATGGGAATCTACAATTGGATTAGTCAGTTCTTATTTCTACTGGATGGTGAGGATTTTGATGAAAGGTATTTTTAATGTTGTCATCATACTGTATGTTATGAGTAATACACAAAATAGACAATTAAATGCCATGTTATTGCAGTGTTCTATCGTCAGTAAAATTATAAAATACCATTAAAGTGCATGTTTTTGTAATAGACTCTTTAAAAATGTGATAGTCTGAATAAAGGAAACATGAGGCAAAAGTGAGGAGAGTGTCATTTCAGTAGAGAATTTTGGATTAACCACAGAGAATACCACAAAATGTTTTATCAAATAAAAAATCAGTTACATCACAAGTGATACAGAGGCAAAGACATTTACAATTGTAGATGAATATATACATTTTTAAATTTGTTTTTATCTACAGATTATTGGCAGATGCTGGAGACAATGTTTTTTAACATGTATGGGTTGTAGAGTCAAATTTCATTCACAAATGTTGATTTAGCAGCATAACTTTTGTTTTCGCACATAGTTCTTGTTTTAGTACAACAGCGCTGGCTAGTGTTGCTGCTACAGTTTGTGTCAATCTGTCGTGACTCTTTCCGTGTTCCGAGTGCGTACGCATCCCCATGTTGCTTGTTGAACAAGCACATTTTATTCTTATTTGAAGTGAAATGACCTTTTTCAAATGAGAAATGTTTATCATTTTCTTTTTCTAAGTAAAACGACATGTTTTACATATCTAGTTCCGTCATATCTTAAGTCAAAATTTCAATATTTGTCTTTATATGTCAAATTTGATGATGTAAAAGCATGTTTTAGTCATTTAGGTTGTGTTAAAACAGTAATAACAATCAGTGTTTTTACTTTGAGCAGGCTTGCATCAAGACAAATCTGACAAGTTGTTGATCTAGAGGAGAGAATCTACTTGCACGTTTCCATAGAAAGTGCAAGTAGCTGTTCCTTTAGCTGTATTTTTCATATTGTGACATAAAGCATATTTATCCTCATTCAGAAAGTCTAACCTGGGCAAACTGTGGCCCTCAAACTGTTTGAATGTCTCTATTTCTAAACTGTTTTAGATCAAGTTGGTGTCCTACAATGAACAAAAAGTAAATTACCGATCTACATACTCAATTTTTATTCTGAAAACATTAGATAAAGACTATTATGTCTCCATTAAAGTCATACTATATAACATTCTTTAAGTTTAAGCAATACTGTCTTCATGGTGAAAAGAATATTGCAGAGCCTCCAATAGTGTAACTTTAAAGTCCAGTAAGTCAATTTTATGAGTTTTTTTGCCTAAAATAAACAGGTATACCTGCTTGTCTCCATGGAGATACGCTAGGGTAAGTTTAAAGACATACTCTAAAATATTCTGGGCAAAGTTGAGATAACTATGAACAGGAAAGATACACAGTTTAACTTTAAACTCCAAATTCTAAGGTAAAATTTTGACTTGTCCCAGCACAACGCAGCCTATTGAGATGCACATACATTGAATCACACATTAACTGCTTTGATATGTTAATTAGCCGTTAACAGACTGTAATTCAAATATTGCTGGGTCTATTGTCATGAACAGATCAGATAAAAGACAAAAGAAAATCACTTGTTTTATGATGTGAAGACAAAAACAAACAATCAAAATAAAACTTTAAGCAGGTAAAACAGTAGCCTACAGAAAACAACCTATAAATCTGGGACATTCAGAATAGTATTTTCTGAGGCTCAGAGGGGAAAGAAAACAAAACAGACACAACTTCAGCTTTGTCTTTGGATAAGTTAAGCATACATTTGGGGACTGTGACATTTTCTGTGAATAAAGTGTATTTTAGCACAACTAATTCAAGTCGAGTCACAACAAAGTTTAAATGGAGGTTGTTGATGTCGCAAAAAGTAAGAAAAAATTCAAAGAAAGATTTAAACATTGTCTTTGTGTTCATATTTGACACGATATATTTGCTGAAGTCCACATTTGCTGTTGTAGTTGTTGAGCAATGAGTGGTAAAACTGTTCTTGTTCTGATGCACTGTTTATGTTATGTTTCCCACAGAGGTCCATTAGTGCGGCGTGTAGCATCTATTGTTAGAACAGAACTAAAAGCTATAAAAAGTGCTTTTTGCATAGTGTCTAGGATATAAAAAATATGTTGTTTTGGATTTTGGTTCGTAGTGCATGTAGTATGGTTTTTTCTAATCTAAAACCAATAAGGCTCAGGAGTGACAAAAGTTACCATGGAAATAAAGTCAAACCCCCCATGTTTCTTGTTTCTTGTCTTCAATGGGAATGCATTTGCCAAAAAGGCAAAAACAAATTAGGAGCGGCACAATAAACTGCTGGGTCAGCACTGGTACATGTATCTATCACTCTGTAGTGTCAGAATATGCTTTAATAAACATTATTTTCAGAATTTAGCTACTTAAAATCTCCATTAGTTTAAAGCTGCTATATGCCTTAAAAATGTAAACAAACAGAAATAATTTCAAATTCCTATGTCAGTCCACTTCAGTGTTCTGCTCAATTATTTAATACATTCTGAGCCTCCAAATAGTTTACTATTATGTGTTTTAAGATTTTTTCACAGTTAGGAGTGAGACGTGTCGGTATGCTAACAGCGGTTAGCTACAGTGCCAACACCAACAACAACAATAGCAAAACTTCATGGAGTTTGGTGAACAAATGGGACATTATTAGACATAGACAGGACATTGTAGACACATTTCTACCTGAATACATTACCAAGACATCTGTGCTGGGGGGAAATAGATTTTAAGTTATTTTAGTGTACAACATTGTGTATAAGACTCTGGATTGTGACATAACACATCAGTAGAATGTTGAGCTGGCCTAATGTTAAACCAATGGATAAACCAGCGTTTATTTAAGCTTATTTTGACACAAAGTGACAAATACATTTACCAGTACTGATCAGCAGTTGTAAGTGACTTCACAGTTGTTTTGTTTACTTTTTAATATTGTTTTGGCTCATTTATTCCTAGCTAGTCTGCAGACCTGAAAAGAAACATGACAGATTTGACTTTATTTCCATGAAATCATTGTTTTTTTTTTTTATATATTTTGCTTCCAGAGCGTTATAGTCCCTTGAGATTAAACAAACTGATTCTCAATCTCGGGTCTTATACGAGTTAGTTTATTTTTGTTAGTTAGGCTGAAAAAAAATAATCTGTTTATGAAGTGAAAATAAATGCAACTCTCAAAACTTGCAAACAACTCGTCAAACAAAGAACCCCAGAGTCGCTACAAAGCGGCAGACTTGGCAACTTTGCTTTCTCTTCTTACAGTAGTTGGACGTCTGTCTTCAGTGATTGGCTGATTACCTAATGCCTTCAGAGACGACTCTTTGATATGTAAATCCAGCGCGTTTGCTTCTGAATTGATTTGCCTCATGTAGAGATTGAAAAGGCCGACTATGTGCTGATGTCTGTTTACATTTGGACTCTTTTAAATAAATAAAGCAGCTGCTGTTGCCGTGGGTAACTTGATACGAGGCGGGTCGGCGCGTATTGACTTGGAACGTGAGACAGAAATAGTGACACCCTTTCACTTTCTCATTGTTTACGACGGTGACTATCAAGTGTCTCAAAGAAAAAGGTGATGTAAGGGCAACAAATGCATAGAGAAGCAGTTAAATAATGTTTAGATACTGAATTCCAAACAGTGAAGCTTTAGTGTTGCAATGCCCAAATAAATGGTGCAGAAAATCAACAAGTGACGTTTAAATCAGTGTTTTCTGAGACTCACAGTGAAAACCTTAGCTGTGTTTTTGATGAGGAAGCAATGTTTAAACAGAATTAAAAGCTAAAAAAGAGTGCATTATTTTACCAGAATGTTGTTTTAGAGTTTGGTCAGAGCATGTAAGTGTATTCGGAGCCATAAGCCATGTTTCTTTGAGCTTGGATTCCTCAGACCAGTTCACTCTGGAGCGTTTTGACCCGCTTATGTTCCTGATGGTGAGCTGTGGCGCTGTGACATGAGGGTCTGGTGTAAATAAAAAAATACTTCTGTTTTTTGCAATTTTGTCACTTCGCAAAGACTCTGCGATTCTATGTTGCACTCACCATTATATTTTCTATTATTTAATATATTGTTCAGCCCTGCTTGTGCATGTAAAGGCAAGACAAGGCAAATTTATTTGTGTAAATGTATTGTGACAGTTACTTTAAAAAAATTCAGAGTTCAGACAAAACTTTTTCAGTCATATGCACTGACAAACAAAATGTTTTGAGCTGAGATTTAAACATTGTCACAGTCAATGCCTGTCTTACATCTTCTGGAAGACTGTTCCAGATATTAGCTGCATAAAACTGAAACGCTGATTCTCCATGTTTAGTCCTGACTCTGGTCCATGTTTAGTCCTGACTCTGGTCCATGTTTAGTCCTGACTCTGGTCTAATGTTTAGTCCTGACTCTGGTCCATGTTTAGTCCTGACTCTGGCCCATTTTAGTCCTCCTGACTCTGGTCCATGTTTAGTCCTGACTCTGGTCCATGTTTAGTTCTGACTCTGGTCCATGTTTAGTCCTGACTCTGGTCCACGTTTAGTCCTGACTCTGGTCCATGTTTAGTCCTGACTCTGGTCCATGTTTAGTTCTGACTCTGGTCCATATTTAGTCCTGACTCTGGTCCATGTTTAGTTCTGACTCTGGTCCATGTTTAGTCCTGACTCTGGTCCATGTTTAGTCCTGACTCTGGTCCATGTTTAGTCCTGACTCTGGTCCATGTATAGGAGAGATTATTCATAAGACACTAACATGTCAGAGATCTACTTTGGTGCTGGTCCATGGAGACTTAAACACAGACAGAGCTGTTTTAAAGTCTATTCTCTGAGCCACTGGAAGCCAGTGCAAAGACCTAAGTACAGGACTATTTTTATTTTTTTATCTTTTATTTAACCTTTATTTAACCAGGATAAAACTCATTGAGATTAAAAATCTCTTTTGCAACTTACATAATTTTATACATTAAAAACTTAAGAACAGCATTTGCAAATTGAGAGTTTTGCTTCATGTTCATCTAGAAGTCTCTTGAAAGAAGCCAATGAAACCAGCTAATGTGATGGTACTTCCTGGTTCTGGTCAGGACCCGAAAGGCAGCATTCTGGATGTACTGCAGGTGTTTTACAGCTCGTTTGGATAGGCCGGTGAGAAGGCCGTTACAAGTCTAACGTACTGGAGACAAATGCATGGCTAAGTCTCTCCAGGTCAGGCTTTGACACTATACCTTTGATTTGGGGTTTTTTTTTAGATGGTAAAAGGCTGCTGATGTTATTGACTTGATGTGGCTGTTATAGTTAAACTCTGAGTCCATTATTACCTCCAGATTTCTAACTTGACTTGAAGGTTTCAGAGAGAAAGAATGAAGGTGACTGCTGACACTTTCTCTTTGTTTCTGTGGGCCAAAGATGATAACTTCAGTCTAGTCTGAGTTTAGCTGGAGAAAGTTGTTTTGCATCCACACACTGATCTGTTGGATGCAGCGACGAAGTGAATCCACTGGCCTGCTGTGTACATATATGTAAAATGTATGTATGTATAATGCACAAAACCACCTTTGTCTCTAACTAGATGAATATATTCTAAACAAGGATAGTTTTCTTTTCCTGGACACAGTGACTAGTGGAGCATATAAAACTCATGCAGGGTCATGGGGCACTGCTTCTTGTGAGTGTCCGAGGTTTGGGGGAAGAAGAAGGAGGAGGGGGGCCGAGCGTGCAGGAGGGGGGCGTTTGACGGACACAATGGGGGGATTTGAAGCCGATTGAAAAACCGTTGAGACCAGGAGCACTTTGCTTTGTCACCTCTCTCCTGGCGCACAATGCAGATGGTAATGAGGGTGAAGGGATGGGACCCTCTTGTTAATATTTGACACCTCCACACCCCCTACACCCCCTACTCCTCCGATCACCCCCCAAAAGCCTGCACCTATTCACCGCACAAGGGTTTAACGGTTCCCATACTTTGCCCAACACAAACCGCACAAAAGATGCCCATATTGTCATGTACAAAGCTCTTTTTAGCTCAAATGTAGCTTTTCTTTACAAGCTTGTTGCTTAAAAGACGGGTTGTGTACTTTATGCTAATAACCAATGCAAATATTTGTTTTGTTTACCTCGTGTTTCTTTTTCAATGAAGGAAAAATGGTTAAATTCATATGAGACACAGGTAAAAAGGAAAAAGCTAATGTGAAACTTTTCTGTTGTTTAGTGACAATTTATTTTCTTCATTCAACAGTTTTCAAGTCTTTGTTTGACAATATGAGGCACAAAGGGAAATAAAGTTTCAGCTATGAGAATAAACATGCAACTATTTGAGATTGAACTAATAATTCTATGAGATTAAAGTCTAAGCTTTGAAAAGTTATGTATGGACAAGTGATAAAAAAAGTTTGAAAACTTTAAAAATCGTTCGAAATATGCAGCAATCGAATTGAAAGCCCAGAATCGATCAATTTTGCTCATGCAGCCAATGACCTAAACACACTATAGTTGTATAATACAAAGAAGAATTCAACGATAGCCTCAATGTTTGAAGAAACAAAGCATGAGTTTATTAAAGACCTGACTGAATCTGTATTATTATGTTGCTTTAACAAATGATGGTGAAATAAAAGCTCCGAGCAATAACAACAACAGTGGCTTAGATTTAAATGTAATTTCGTTTTAGCAAAAAATGTGTCTACAAAATTGAAAACTGAATTGAATCGACCTGAGACTTAAATGAATCGTCCTATCCCGAGTATGGACAAGAAACAAGCAGTAATTAAGAATAAAGTAAAGTGTATTTGAAATTATGTATTTTTGTGAGAATAAAGTCAAACAAACCAATTAAATAGAACAGAACAGAAAGGTTTCTTGTCATTGTCACAGAGTACAACCTTTTGTGCGCCGCCACTCGCTCCTCCGAACATGAAATGCAAAGCAAACATACAAAATAAGTCACGGTATCAAAGCTTTAGTTTTTTGTGCTTGTTTAAAAGACACAGAATACCTGCCTCAGTCAACGCAGAAGAATCATCTTGGATAAGTTAGATGTTTGCATAATTGTATACAATATAAGTCAAACTTTATGTTTGTCAATTCATAAATGACGTGAACGTGCCTATTTATTTCTTTATCTAAAAAATGAAGCAATGATTTGTCGATGTTATGCTCCATTACTGAGCTGTTTTATATCCATAATGTGGTTGAAATTGAACAAAATATGAAACAATTCAACACTAAGTAACAGAAAAAGCATTTTTAAAGAAACTTTTCTTTCAATGTTACGATACAAATCCTGCAAAATATAAAGTGTGGATTCTTCTGTCAACATGAAAACAAGCTGTTGCACCTTGTGATGTCATTTAGTGGTAATACAGTAAGTGCTCCACAGTGTTTTTTAACCCACACACCTTTACAAAAAGTATTTATTACTTTTTATTTATTTATTAATAATTATTTTAACCTTGAAAGTGTCTAATTTTGCAGCTACAGCTAAATATTGAAGAAACCTACTGTTGTAAACAATAAGACAATGACTCAGTCTTATTTTTTATGTAATGTAGTAGGTATAAATAAGTTCATTTAGGACTAAGGACATTAAAACTACCACCTAATGACATTCACTAGGTGGAACAAAACATTTTAAGCTTTGCAGACAGTGACAACAAGATTACTTAAACATTTGTGAACCAAAGAAAACACTATTTAGGATTTGTTTCAAAGAGTAAACAACATATTAACATGTAAGAAAGAACCAAATGAAGCCTAAATCTGAGTCCTGGCGTCCCCCTGTGTCTGTCATCGACCCGTTACATATTTACATAAGACACAGACCGCACCTTAAAAACAGCTGATGTCCATTCACACCTCTCTTTGGGACCGTCCGAGCAGAATCACGTTTGATCTTATCTGTCTTCCGCTGCTTCTATGTGCAAATACACAGAAGCACAGCACAAGTTAAACAGCCATTAGCCGTGTTTGACTTCCTGCGTCTCCTCCTTCTGTCCCTGTGCCAATGTTATGGGAGAAACACCGAGAAATGTGACCCTTCCTCTGCCAATTCATCACTCGGAGAGCAGCTTTTGTTTGTTACTTGTTTAAGAAAGGAGTCGGGTGAAAAAAGGGCTACAAACTCCACTGGATTACAATTACTGCACAAATGCTTTGCTGTTGTGATGATACAAGTTGATTTTACAGAGCTGCAGAAGGAGTCATGTAAGGATATTTAAATGACAAATGCCAGGATACAGGCTTGTGTTTCTTTCCGTTGCAGAGTTAGAGCCGGTTATTTTAAATGAATGAATTGCAGTACAGTTTCTTAATACTTTTCTATAGAAAGCTTTCCGAAGTGGCTTCACTGTCAGCTCATTTAGTATTCCCATAGATAAATGTGATTAAGCTTGCTAAAAGTTAATTATAATTTAGTAAAATAGAGTTTTGGAATAAAGCAGTGTTACTACATTCAATGGCTCAATAAATACATGAAATCACTTAAAACCACTTTTCCCTAAGCACAGATATATTGTGAAAGTATTTAGTATAAAACGTTTGCAGTGTTGTAACTACATCTAATAGAGCAATAGACGATTATTTGTTTATCAACACACGGCCGGGATGCAGAAAGAGCTGTGGCTGATTGACACAAGTTGTAGCAGCAACACTAGCCAGCGCTGTTGTCTACAAGTGCAAAATAAAAAGTTATGCCAATAAATCAACACTAGTGAATGAAATTCATCTTTATTCATTCAGGCGAGTGAAAAAACACACAGAAGACACCGTCTCAAGCTTCAGCAACCAGATTTACATCATCTCGGTTTATGATCCAAACAGCTAGCTCTTGTCCCGTTTTTTGTTGTTTTTGATCAAAGAAGTTTTCCCCAGCCAACAAGACGGACAGTGTATCTTTCTGCAGGTGATATGCAGAGCAAAACAGAAAGTGTTGTCGACCGATAATCCGTCTGTTCTCTAAAACCCAGAAAATGTAGTACTTGTCATTGTTTTTAGCCTGAGATGGTCTTTGTTAGCATAGTGGTAGATGTTTCAACTCAAGGTGGCTTCTGAAACTTGTGATAATCTCATCCTTTTACCTTTTATATTATTGTTTGATGCTGCTCAAATGAGCTGTCCCTAAAGGGGAATTAAAGTTGTCTGAATCTGAATCGTGGTGAATAATTCAGAGGAATGCATTGGTATGTGACTGTTATAAAATTTAATTGTAGTTTCTTTATATTTTAAGATGGTAGAAATTAGGTACAATGCTTTAATTGAGTGAAGTTATTCACAAATATACTACAACAACAGATACGACCTAAAGTAGATTAAGTTATTATTTCTGGGTCCAGACGAAAATGGTTGTATTCGAGTTTCAAAATATTGCAAAAATTACACATTAAGTACCATTATTTAACATCTCTCAAATATGAGTGAAAACACTTTTAGCTGAGGAAGCAATAGACCTAGAGGTTACGCTTAGACTCATGCGAATGTCCTTCTTTTGTAATGTAATCTATGGAGTTCCACAAGGTTCTGTACTTGGCCCAGTTCTGTTTGCTCTTTGTATTCTGACGTTACATTATCAGAGACCATGGCATTGACCGTCACTCTTACACAGATGACACTCGACTGAACTTATCAATTAAACCAGATCAGGCTGATCACAAAACAATGTCTTCAGCCTTCAGCTCGACTGTAAGTAACCTCGGAGTTTAATTTGACCAAGAGCTCTCATTCAAAGCACACGTGCTGCAGCCAAATAAGAACTATTCTGCCAATATATTGTTTCATTGTTTACTTTTTATAACCTTTCTGTTTTCTTTTGAAGTCTTCAGAAGTGACTGTTGTTGTAATTTTGAACTAAGAAACAAATATGTAACTTCTTTTCCCTTCGATTTCTCTGGGCGTTCTTACTGTTTCTTGAATTATGTTGTTCTTTTTTGTCTGTAAGCCACTGTTTGGAAACAAATGAGTTTGTCTGATGAGTTAATCCACTGGACTGTCACTCACACCGCTCAGAAACCAGGATATGGCCTCAGACCTACATCTTGTTAGACCTCCTTATAGAGACTTAGCTGCAGCAGGTAATCCTTTGGGAACCACGAGTGAACTAACTGATTTGAACCTGCCTTGGATACTTACAAGCAGTTTTTTCTGAACATCAAGAAATCAGTTACAGACTCTAAAAAAGGAAAACATTTACATTTTCGTGAGACTTGAGACATTTATGAACTGAAATAGCTTAGTCAAAAGAGTAAATCAACAAATGTGTCCTACAGTGAAACAGCTACAAATGCATGCTGACGTATTGTGATATAACAATAGATACTAACAGCTGGCATTGTACATTGAAAGAAATAAGGGATAAACCAGAATAAGTCTCAGCAGCTTTTTAAATGCGTTCAATGGGTTGAAAGACTTATTTCATCAAGTTAAGACCATAACATTCCATTTTATTGAAACATTTTACACATTTTATGCCAGTTTGCCATTATTAGAACTAAAATTTTACTTCTTGATAATAAATGATGACATAACACTAGAGGGTACAATTTATGGTCTCCATGGTGAAACTCTAATCTTGACCTATTTGAGGACTAAACAGGAGGATATTTTCCCTAACTTGCCTGGTTTTGGTTTTTGGGGGACAGCCGGGTGCCTGGAAGAAACCACCCAGACATGTTGTCACGTGACCTCCTGCACGCAGCCCTACTTTCGTTTTCCTTTCAGATTGGAGTTCATGTCAAATGAAGCTCACATACACATTTATTTTTGGCCTGGGTCTTGCATCATTTAAAAGATTTTACTTTGTTTTTGATGATTGTATGGAATGCTAAATCATGTTGGATGTTTAGTATTTTTAGAGGCAACTTTACAACAACACGTTTTTCATATTGGATTTCCATCATTTTGATATCAAACAAAGCCCTAGTCATCTTTGGGACATCCCCTCACATGATCTTTAGATGGAGGCAACTTCTGAAGCACTGTTTCCACTGCTAACTTCAGCAGCGGTGAGTTGACGACACATGCTTTTCTCCGCTGGCAATGCCCACGCATGACACATCACATTTAATTGATTTAATTGACCTTTATTTAACCAGGGAAGTCCCACTGAGATTCAGAATCTCTTTCGCTGGGGAGCCCTTGGGGAAGGGTCAGGGGAGGCATTAATGGACATTTTTTGTTGGAAAACTGAGTACCGGAGGAAACCTACGCAGACACAGGAAGAACATGCAACTCCACATAGAAAGGCCCCAGGCGGCCCGGGAGTCGAGCCCAGTATCTTCTGGCTATGAGGCCACAGCGCTAACCGCCGCGCCACCGTGTCGCCCATAATTCTCAAGACATTTTTTAGTGTACTTGTAAAATACAACTAACCGACCGTGGCTGAAAATATTCATGATTATCGAACAACTGGTTAACCTTGGCACTTCTACTTCTAAAAGGATAATGGATAATGTTTCATATACTATAGACCTGGGCAAACTGCGGTCCTGGCAAATTTTTGAGAATAAGTGTTGCCCTTTATATTTCTTTTATTTCATTGTCCTTGCTAGAAAATGTGTCTTGGTCTCATATTTATTACAATAAATGATTAGAATAGCAGATAAAAAATATATATACTGTATATGTTTTACCAAAAATGTATAATTTGTTACACCAATGACCGGCCCATTGCCACCTGTTTGAGTTCAAATGTGGCTCATTAGGCTAAATAATTGTTCATCTCTGGTAAGGTAAGGTAAGGTAAGGTACACTTTATTGTCCCCGTAGGGAAATTTGTCCTCTGCATTTGACCCATCCTTCAATGCCTCTGGGGCATCTCCTCAGGAGCAGTGATCGCCACAGTGCAGCGCTCGGGGACCCATCTCCAGGTGTTGTTGCTAGGCTTGGTCAGGACTACCGTAGCTGGAGGATTTTTACCCTAATGTGCATGTTATTGGTTGCCACTCTGATGCCACTAATATGTCGTTCCTGTCCCACTCCCCTTTGGGGGTGTGTTCTAGGACGTTCCAGTGGCGAGGCCCCACCGGTTGTCAGTTGCCTGGTCCCTCCCCGCACGGACTCCTGCACTTTTGGCATCCTGTGAAGTCCTTCGAGATGACGGATCGTCGTGATTTTGGGCTATATAAAAATAAATTGAATTGAATTGAATTGAATAAACGTCAGGTTTGTAATCACTAAAAGTAGTTCACTGCCAACTTTGTTTTGAAAAAAATGGTGCTAAAGGTTGGAGATTCCTGTCTAGGTCATTTATGAGTTACAACAGTCCAGGAAATCTGTCTATCACATCACAAATCTGCAAATTTTAAAACGGTGTATTTTGTGGCTCAGAAAGGAGAAAAAATTGTATCTCACAGACAAAAGTTATGAATAAAGATGCTGAAAAAGAAATACATTTTCCCCAAGTATTCCTTAATAAATATGCAGTAAAAACTAATTATTTTTACTTTCAGAACCTCAAAGTTGACATTTTTGGTTCTCCATGATTTATCACCTCATTGAGCAAAGCATAACATGTATTCCCTTTTGTCTTTAGTATTTCTACTGTGTTCACACTTGTCGTAAATCCCGCATAAAGACCAAACCAATAAAAACGCAACACTACTGAATCACGTCTTCCCCAAAACCTCCCGTTACGACCGATCTGAGAGCAGCAGTTCGGTGTCGGCCGCTCCAGGCAGCTGCTCTTAGCCGATTAGCCGCGTGCCTTTTAATGAGCGCAGGAAAAGCTTAGCACGCTAACCCAGAGAGCATCGCGCAGACAGACACAGACAGACAGGGCTTAGGGCGGCTGGACGGCAGACTCTGGGCCAGATCGGGAGAGTCTGCGGCACACTGACCTCACATATACAGTACAAACGCTGTGGGCGCGTGTGGGGGCGACAAACAGGCATCGGATGTGTGCCACGGTTCATAACACTCCAGTGAACAATAGAAACCAGACAGCAGCAGCAGCAGGGGAGAGACAGACAACAGGCAGATACAGAGTGGGAAATGGCATTGGTTTGGATTTATTGATACATGAGGAGTGTTGGGAAGTGACTGAATACACGTGTGAAAATACAAAGTGACAATACTTATTATTTAGTTACAGTTACTCTTTTACACTGCAATAAATGTATGTCTTAAATGGCTAAAATTTCTTGATTTTTCTTGATCTAGATTTTAACTCTTTCACTGCCAGTCCTATTGTGTAAATCTGTGCAATTGGAATCATAACATGTTACACATCAAATGAGACCTGCAAGTGTCTACTTTTAATTTGTTATTCTGCACTAATCTGTTGCTTTTATAGGTGTTTGAATGTCTTTTGTTTTCCTTAAAATTTCAGTGTTTGACCATAAACTTTTGAGAATAACTTCCTTTTTCTAAATCAAACTTCATGTCAAATCAATTTTGGGCTATACAATGTTTGTATAGCCAAAATCACAACCACAGTCGACTCTGAGGACTTCCCAAGATTATTAATTTAGCAAACATGAATAGGAAATAAAATAAAACAAACACATTCAATGAAACAAAAAGTGTCAGTGTCATTTGTATCTGTTCTACTTTTTAGTGTCAGCAAAAGAGCACATGTTTTTTCCGATTCTGTGACTTCCTCTGGGTCCTTGGGCTCACAGTACAACTCCCTCTGCTGGTGAACCTGTGAAACTGCAGCATGTTTTTGACTGTAGACAAAGTCAGCAGTCTGCTGCAGATAGCTCAGGGGTCTCAAACTAAAATGGAGTTTGGGCCAAAACGATTGAAGTCAGAGATGAAAATATGACCCTTTTATGTCTCTCTCTCTCTCTTTTTTTTCTCTATCTGTATCTCTGTGTCTTTCTCTCTCTCCCCCTCTCTTTCTCTCGTCTCTCTCTTTTCGCTATCTATCTCTCTCTGTTTCTATCTGTATTTCTCTCTCTCATCCCTACTCTATCTATCTATCTATTATCTGTCTCGATCTGTATACTATCTTTCTCCCCTCTCTCTCTCTCATCTTTCTGTCTTTTTTCTCCTTCATGACTCTTTCTGTCTTTCTCTCTCCCTCTCTCTGTCTATCTATCTGTCTCTCTCTCTTTCTCTCGCTCTCTCTCTCTCTCCTTTCTCTCTTGCCCCTCTCCACCTGTTCTCCTCTCTTTTTTTCTATTTATCTATCTGTAGTCTCTCTGTTCTTTCTCTTTCTCTCTCTCTTCTCTATCTATCTCTCTCTGGTCTCGATCTGTATCATCTTTTTTGTGTGTGTGCCCACCCCCTCTCTCTTTTTCTATCTATCTATCATCTATCTATCTAGCTATCTAGCTATCTAGCTAATCTATCTATCTATCTGTATCTGTTCTCTTTATCTCTCTGTCCTTCACACGCCTCTCTCTCTCTTGTGTGTCTTCCCCCTCTCTCCATTCTCTCTCTTCTCTCTCTCGTCTCTCTCTCTGTCTCTCTCTGTCTCGATCTTTGTATCTCTTTCTGTCTTCTCTCCCCCTGTCCCCCTCTCATCTCTCTCCTCTCTCTCTCTCTCTCATCTCTCTCTCTCTCTCTCTCTCTCTCTCTCCCTCTCTTTCCCTCTCTCATCTTCTCACACTCATTGAAACTCTTTGACTCACATTGTCAAGTTTCACCAACACAAAGATTTACATTATTGGTCTTATACTCTTTACAGTGAAGAGCCCATGTGACCATCACTAATCAACATAACACCAATGAGGTTAACGTGGAATCTCGACAAAAGCCGTGCAGACCAAGAAAATGAATGTTTATCATGATGTTGCTACTGTATTTAAAATGAAAAATGTCGTTTATTTTAGTTTCCATTAAATACTGAAGAAATACTCCAACGCTTTTGTACAAGAATGCATTGAAAAGATGGTTCTTTTATGAGCAGAAGCCATGTTTTCAAGGGCAAACCGAATCAATGGTGCGTCTGGGAGGTGAACACATATACATCACATCCGCTCACAAAGGCTTGGAGCTTTTATATCCTCCAAAATGTTCTCTAAAAAAAGATCCCACTGGAAGAAAATCCTCAGACCACAAGACATTAAAACCAGCCAATAAAATGTGGCGAGGAGGTTCATTGAATTACACGCAGCAGTCTGACAGAGAGAGAGAGGAGGAGAGAGAAGGAGAGAGAGAGAGGAGAGAGAGGGGAGAGAGAGGGAGAGAGATAGAGAAGAGAGAGAGAGAGAGGAGAAGAGAGAGAGATAAGAGAGAGAGAGAGAGAGAGAGCGAAGGGAAGAGAAGTGAGAGGGAGAGAGAGAAGAGAGAGAGAGGACAGAGAGAGAAGAAGAAGGAAAGAGAGGGGGAGTGAGAGGGAGAGAAAGGGAGAAGGAGAGAGAGGGAAAGAGCGAGCAAAGGAGGGAGAAGAGAGAGGGAGAGAGAGGGGGCAGAGAGAGGGAAAGAAGGAGGGAGAGAAAGAAGGGAAAGAAAGAGAGGAAAGGAGGGAGAGAGAAAAAGATGTAGAAAGACATGGCGAGAGAGGGTGGGAAAGAGAGAGAAGGGGGAGGGGCAGAGAGAGGGGGAGAGAGAGAGGAATGGAGGGGAGAGAATGAGGGGGGTCGAAAGAGAGGAAGGAAGAAAGAGAGAAAGAAGGGAGGAGAGACAGGAGGTAAAAGAAAGAGAGACAAATGAAGGAAAGAGAGAAGAGACAGGAGGGAGGTAGAGAGAAGAAGAAGAGAGAGAGAGAGGAGGAGGAGGAAAAGAAAAGGAGAGAGAGGGGGGAGAGAAAAAGAGAACGAGAAAAAGAGAGACAGAAAGCGGAGACAGTGGATAGAATCAAGAGAGAAAGATGGACAAAGAGAGACAGAGAGAGAGAAGGGCAGAAAGAAGAGGTAGAGGAGGCGAAGAGAAAGAACAGGTAAGAGGAAAATATATACAGACATAGGAAGAGAGAAGGAGAGAGGGAGGAGGCAGAAGTGGAGAGAGGAAAAAGAGAAAGGGCAGAGAGACAACATGAGAGAGAGAAGAGAGAGAGAGAGAGGATGATAAAGAGAGAGAGGTTGGTTGGCTGGGTGAGAGAGCAAACAAAACACACCGAATTCTCCATTAAAGCCGACAAAAAGAGACAGAGGAGCAGAAATGTGTCAGACGTGTTGCAGATTTTGGGAGAGGGTTCCATCGGTCTGAGGTGAGGCTGTTGAACGGATGAGACCGGTGGGAGGGGAGGGGGCACACACACAGAGAGAACAGCCTGGAGCCGCACCTCTGATCTACCAAACACATTTTTAATTAAACGCTTTAGAGAAGAGAAGACATGCTCAAAACTGAAATGTATGTTTACACTTGTTGTTTTGCATGTTATAGCCGTATTAAAACACACAGGGACAAAATAATCTGAAATAATATCTAAAAAAAAAGACAGCTTCATTTTCTTGTTGTTGTGCGTTATGTTTTTGTTTGTTTTGTTCAATGTGAGGGAAGAAATAGAGTAGAATCATCAACTCAGTAAAGGCTCTGTACTTGTTTTAACACAGAACATTGTTTTTTTTTTCCGCTTCCTTCTCCATCTTTCTGCATTTATCTTTCTTTCTATTCTGCTGTCTATCACCTCTTTTTTCTCTTTCTTGCCCTCTCCTCCATTCCTTTATCTGTACATATTCCTCCCTCGCTTTCTCGCTATATATATATTTATCTTTCTTTTTTTCTTCTCTCTCTTTTCTCTCTCCTCTCTCTCCCTCCCTCCTCTCTCCTCCCTCTCTCTCTCCCTCTCCTCTCTCCTCTCTCTCTCTCTCTCTCTCTCCATCTGTCTTGTTGGTGGGTGTGGCAGAGGCAGAATCATGGAGAGAATCTATTCCTTCCCATCGTAACATGAATCCAATCTTAAAGCTAGTACAGACTGACTTTATTTATTCATTTCACCTTTACTTTTGCAGAGTATAAGAAAAACCCTCAAATAAAAAGCCAGTTATAATAGACAATGCTGTCGGCAAGTATTTGTCCCAGTCTTTGAAGGAAGTTTGTACATATTTGTTTGTTTTATTTGTTTAGTTTTGTCTTTATTGCAATCTTTTTTTTTTTGTTTTTTTTTTTTTTTATCAAATGTGTCTATTATTCATCAGTTCAAGCCCAAAATGTTATTTATTAAATGGAACCTATTTTGTTTCATGTTACAGCAGTTTTCTCTCATCATTAGTTTACCCAAGCTGTATTTGATTATTCCAGCATGTTTGAGTAATCGTGTATTTTCTGCAGCTGATGCTCCAGAGCTCAGAAAATCCCTGCTTCATCTACCACCTATCCCCGCCCACTTGTCTGTATTTACTTACGATTACTATGTAAGGTTCAAATTGTCATGTAGACACTTTCAAACAACATTGAATAGTAATTTTAAAATCTGTGGCTTATTAAAGTTAAATCTTACAATGGAGAGGCAGGGCTTCTCACTTGTGCCTTTTCTGGTTTTGCAATGAACAAAAAGTGAATTATTGATCAGCATATGCCATAGTTTGTCTTTGAATTAGGGCTGTCAAGTTAACGCGTTAATCATAGATTAATCATAAAAAAATTAACGCATTAATCATGAATTATGGCAGAATTAATCACACTGCACAATTTGACCGCTCAGTAGCGGATTCAAGCGCGGAGGGATGCGCGTACTGCGCGAGGGATAGACTGGGAAGGCGGCGGCACGGTTGGTTATTAGGTCTGCGTAGAGCTCAAGGTGACGCGAGTATTCGGGGTGTTGATGTGATGAATGAGGAGTCTGCGACTGGTGGCGCTCGCTCGGCCAGAACTGCGGTCGGAACATCCTGACGGGACTCTTAGATAAAACCGAGGTAGTGTTGCCAATTATTGCCATGTGAACTCTCCTTTCAACTCAAAGGAAGCTTTGAAATACCACCTTACAAAGCCAAAACGCGGGTTTGGAGTCAGCCGCTGCAAGAGCGCTGCTACAGATCTAACTTACTATTACTCCAAGCTCCAGCCACGACAAGTTCACAAAAGCATCACAGATAAAGCACTCTTTTTTTGCCCCTACAGGTCGCGCATAAATATCAATGATTATGGCATATGGCCAATGGTAATCCACATAATTCCTTACCAGAGGGAACAGATTCACAACCGAAAACCAACCAGAAAACTTTGGGTAAGTGCAAATAATAGATAATTGACATATTCAATGTAACACATTTGAATTTCTAACCGAGTCATTTTTCAAAAAAATGTTGGTGGTCTTTTAAAATAAGGAATATCAGGAAGTTTGCAATCAAAGCATTAACTGCGATTAATCGTGATTAATCAATAAATTGAAAGTGGTGATTTAATTCGTGATTAAAAAAAAAAATTAATCGTTTTGACAGCACTACCTTTGAATATACAGAAATATCACAGAATAGGTCTCCTTTATGAACAAATTATTATGACTTGAGCAGGTTTGAGTAAAATTATATCATTGAAACAAGATATTTCTATTTCCTGATCATAACTTCTTTTCTAAATTTCAGAGCAAATTGTTGTTTTTTCTCATATTAAGCAGAACAAGATGTGTTTGCTTATTTTAAGCCCAAAGAGACTTGAAACGCAAACTCTGTTGATTTCAAGATATTTTTTTAGATATTTTATATATTTAGATATGTTACAAGTCATTTGTGTTGTAATGATTGTATCAGTTTTTGTGATGGTTTTTAAAAGTTAATAGCAGGTTAAACATTAAACACCGATACCGATCTAATTCTAACTTAAAAAATGTG